>ML742109.1:0-96067 GCA_009193465.1 Aspergillus avenaceus | reverse complement strand
TTTTTTTTTTTTTTTTTTTTTACTTGCCTTTTCTTCCCTGTCTTTCACTTCTAATCCCGCCAGGCATATCCGTCACCCTTAAACTACAATCATTTTCCAAAATCGCTGTGTACATCTCCGAACGAGGTGGTGTGTCACGGCATCCCCGACCAACGGATCCTGCTCGACGGTGATATCCTGAACCTCGACATCTCCATCTATCACGGGGGCTACCACGCGGATCTGAATGAAACGTATTATGTGGGCGACCGAGCTCGGGCCGACCCGGACTCGGTCCGGGTGGTGGAAACCGCCCGAGAGTGCTTGGATCTGGCTATCAAGCTGGTGAAGCCCGGCTGTCCCATCCGGGATTTTGGCAAGGTCATTGAAAAGCACGCCAACTCTCGAAATTGTAGCGTGGTCGCGACCTGGGGTGGCCACGGAATCAACACAGAATTCCACCCCCCACCGTGGATCCCCCACTACGGCAAAAATAAGGCCGTCGGCGTGTGCAAACCCGGAATGACGTTTACCATCGAGCCGATCCTCACGCTGGGGAAACCGCGGGAAATCTATTGGCCCGATGACTGGACCAATGTGACTGTGGATGGCAAACGGACGGCGCAATTCGGTGAGTACCACCGAGGATATACCGGGCTCCCCGGCTAATAGCCTCAGAACACACCTTACTAGTAACCGAAACGGGCGTTGAGGTCTTGACGGCTCGACTGGACGATTCTCCCGGTGGGCCGATTCCTATCCCGGCTGCCGACCATGGCACTGGTGTCTAGTTTCGCCTCAGGCGGTACGACTGAAATGACCGAGTAGGCAGGGGAGGGTTTATCAGAGAAAAGGAATAAAACAGGCACTTCCCCAGAAATGGTAGTACCGTCGGCATAGTTGAACGGTGTCAGAAATATCCTCAGGAAGGGGCGCCAATGTCACCAGAATTGCGAGGCCTGTGGGGGTGGGACGGGCGTTTACTAGATCCTCCGAAGGTTTAGAATATCGTCACCTCATTCTACGGCGCCCATAGTCGGTGCACCAGATGGCTTCAAGGGTCAAGTAATCCCTTCGTCGTGGTCATGTCAGAAGTATAGGCTGTCCGCCTGTCCCGAAGGGCTGAGATATACCCCGACCATTGTTTTTTTTTTTTTTTTTTTTTTTCCATTCCTGACCGGCGTATCGTACCTCAATAAGTTAAATCCAATCTACTCGCAGTGGGGTACAGGTATGGTATGGAACTTGGAGAGATAGCGTACTTCCATCTTCTTTCGGTCATATGAATCCATACTATACTCTCCAGGCATCTAGATACTCGATCGAGTTAGTGGATCACCTGGTCTCACCTGACTAGAAAACTTCCGAAAAAGAAAAGGAATTGCTGTCGACTTTCTTTGCTTTCCATTCCATCCCTCTTCAATTCTCAATATCACCATCACCTAACAGCACAATGGTTCTCCCCGAATCGGATGTCTCCCATCGAGGGAAGTGATAGGCCAAAGGCCCAAGATGATGTGATAACTGCCAGGGGTCCGGGATTGTAATCCTACGAGTCAAGCCTTTATCACCAGTTGCTCATCCTAATTCCTGTTGAGCGCCGGACTGGCAAACCAAGTTGAATCAACCTGACCTGACCATGCCGCCAAGAACGTGGGAGAGGTGTTTCCCTCCCCCAATCCCTGGAGAATTAAATGTGATAATCAGACAGGCACAATGGAGGATAACCTCATGGAGATGGGGACTACGGACAGGTTGGAGATCTCAGTTGGATGCAACCGGCTCAACTGGGATGGTCAATTTGTTCGTGCTCAACGGTAGAGGCAACCGGAACGCTCATGAATTTGTGGACCCATCCGAGAATAATAGCTAGATACTCGGAATTATACTGTGATGGTAAGTGAGCTAGGTCTCGGTGAGGATGATTGCTTCGATGTCTTGCTTATATATTTGCAGAATAGTGTCTACAAGTATAAGAAAGTATTGGTTTCAACTGAAGTGCTACAGACCTTTGTTTTTGCGGCGTCTGGTACATGTATTACTATTACACAATGGTCAAAGTTCTAGCAACCATGGTTGACGGTGAGACTTTGTAGTATCCAGTCGACCATGTCCTTATGAAAAGGGTTGATTGATCAGCCTTAGTTCACATTCACTACCGATTCGCCGCCTTCAACACTGCTGGCAAGTTCAACATCGGGTCTGTATTCTCTACCATGCCCAGGGCCGCAGTCGGCTGGCGATACCCCAACAGATTTAACATATTTGGACTCATGTTCAACACCTTGCTGCGAGGGATGGCCAGAAACTGGTTTTCTTGTGTGCGCATAGTCCCTCGTACGAAGAACAAGCCATGCACGATGCGAGTGGCCCCCGGAACTTGATTGGTGCCGGCGCCATGCCAGCATGAAGCGAGAAAAATGAGGGCAGAGCCAGGTTTCATCTCTGTTGGTGGTTAGCAATGACGTTGGTGAGAGGAGAGGACCTACCAGCGAAGGTAACCTCATCCAGCTTTGGTTCTCTTTTGTCGTCCCAGCGATGACTGCCAGGAACGAACATGGTCGCACCGTTGGCCCGCGTTGTCTCCACGCCCGCTATCAGACAGCCCAACTGAGCCGTCTGATTCAGTCGGTAGGGCTTGCTCTCATGTTCAATCAGGTGTGTCCCGTCGTCGCGGTGAAGACGCTGTCGCTGCGCTCCGTAGCCGATGCGGAAACTGACGCTGATCGACAATAGCGGATCAATATGGTACGGCAGATCACTCCCTTCGATACGCCGCGTGCCATGATCTGTCAAGATCTCCTTTCGCACACCTTCCAGTACCGGGTGCTCGCAGACTCTCGCGAGGGTATCTGATTTCCCCACAAGTCCACCGACCAGGACCGTCTCCGGCGGTACAATTCCTGTGAAGTAACCGTGATCACCCTCGCGGTTGGCGTTGGTGTTATTTTCAATTTCTCGTTCAATGCTGGCGAGTTCCTCCGTGCTGAGAAGACCATTAACGATGACACCGCCGTCACGATCGATGACCGACAGGATATCGGGGATCGGGTCTGTCACTGACACCTGAGTGATGTGAGTCGAAGGTATGTAGTCGGGGGGGAAATCCTCGAGCTCTGCCATGGTGGACAAACAAACCGCGCAATACCAAGGTACTGCTGAATGTTTGTTCCTGGGATCCCGTTGAATAAATCTTTCAACGGGGTCGCATTGTCAGACTACAATGCCAAGCTAATCTATCGGGGGTCCAACTGAAACAGGCAATTCTCCGCCCTAGTCTTGCATATTTCTGAATCCGAGTTGTGAAGATTATTTCTGAGTAAGGGTCGTACGGCGAGTAGACCAGTCGTCTTTGGGCCCTTTCCTCCACCGTATGCTGATCCCTCCAGGGACGACCCTGATTTGATCGTGCCAACTCCACCTCACTGTCGGTAGACTTTTCGGCCCAGGCGGGCTCAGATCCCATTGGGAGACTGGAGAGTGGGTGCCCAGCCGTTGCGGACCGCCGGTGGATCCCTTCACATGGTGGCTCTATGTGGGGGCGGATCTGTGATCCTTACAGGGCCAGTGCGAGTTCGGATAGTAGTTTTTCTCTTGAAGAATACGCTTTAGGCTATTCGGCGGGGCTGGGGTGAAAACGGTGGCACCATCCGGTCGGAAGACCTACAACTAGTTCCATCCACAGCTACCTTTTAGAGGTGTGGGCCGGTAAGGAGGGTCGACTTTGCAGATTTTGCAAGTATGCAGTCCAAATGGAGAATCCTTCTTTTCAGAGTGCATGTACACGGACATTTCGCACGGATTCTTCAAACCGGCCAGAGTACCCTTAGTGATGGGAACGTCTACTCACGTTCAAAACACTGAATGTGGAAAACGACCCCGTCAAGCGGGGCTTCGAAGAGCACTCGTACGACTTGGTTATTGTGGCAAACGCGGTGCACGCGACAAGGTCACTGTCAATATCATTCGGCAACATTTACAAGCTACTGAAGCCCAGCGGTGTCCTCGGCCTGCTCGAGCTGACTCGATTAACCCCTTACCTCAATATGGCCTTCGGTCCGCTGGCTGGTTGGTGGCTTGGTGTAGAGGAGGGCCGGACGGAGAGTCCACTACAGTCAGTGGAAGAACCGAACCAGTATTTAAACAAGGCCGGCTGTTCTGGGGTTAATATGGTAGCTTATGATTTGCCGGAACCGGAAAGACACAGTGCTGCTCTATTGCCGTTAACCGCGGTTTGAACCTTTATCAGTTCCATTCATGTCACTTGAATGAAAGCACATTTACCTCCATCGCCATCTACATTTAACTGCAGTAAATCAACTTATAGGAAGATTTCACACAGCTCAGTCAGTCTTCAGGTCTTTTGCATAATCTTCCGTATGATATCGCAACTTCCCGTATATCCTGTATATATCTCAATGTTCACCAGAACTTCATGCTCCCATGTACCACGAGTTCCAAGCAAGTTCGATATAAAATACAAACCCGAGTCCAAAAATAAACACCACCAAAATTATTATAACCAGTCTTGCGACCCTTCCCATTATTCTCCTGAGTACCGCCACCACCCGGCTCGGACTTAGCAGCGTCATCACTATTAATCAGGCCAATCACCACATCACCATAGATTTGTCCCAAATGCTAACATCCAAAAGCCAACTGCAATTCCAGCGAGACCTTAATTCGCAACCCCTCCTTGCCATGATCATGATTCGGCCCGTAGATGTCATCCTTGGCCGAATTGAGTCTTTCCGGGTCTGTTCGCCCTCGCATCCGAGGCGCTCACATCGCGGCCTGTATTCCTGCTGAGTCCATTTCCCGGCGATACGTTTCCTGAATTCTTCTGGTTGGTACCTTGCTGGTCTCGCTTCCCAGGAATACATAATTTATTTATCTATTTCTTGTTTGGAGGCTTTTATCTCATCTTTTCTTTCCAATTGTGTCTATTATTCTTCTTCTTATAATTATTTTACCTTCAAGCTCGTGCTTGTCTACAGCACCTTACATAGTGGCAGACCGGTACAAAAGCACAAATATTATTAGTTTTAACCCCGTACAAACAAGTCCAACAATCAAACACAGTCTAGTAACAACAAAACAATAACAATAACACAAAAACACAATTTTGTTATAGACTTGATCACACCGGAACAGGGTTTAAACCCAAATCCCCAATCATTGCCTCGATCCTTTCACCAAAAGGGGCATCACGAACGCACCCTTCGTCCCACGCAAGAATGTTGCGACAAGAGGATCCAATCCCGCCTGGACGGCCATATCCACCCACTCTTCAAACGGAACTTTTTCCACATGGCCCCCCTCCTTATTCTGCAAGAACTCCTGGAATTCCTCCACAGGGATGACAGTATCTCCGCTCTGGTGAAGATACATAGGCTCGTTGCTCGAAGGGTGGAAGAGATGATCGATGATTCCTTTCGCGCAGCTATCCACTCCGACAAAGTCGAAGGCTCCCTGAGCACCAGCAGCCACGAGATCCGGAACGGTGCGAAGCAACTCCGACAACCGCCAGACATTGTGGATAATGTCGCGATCCCCGACACCAGGGCCAGTAATGTTGCTGGGCCGGTGGATAAACACAGGCACTCCGAGCTTTTCCGATGCATGTCCCAGAATGCGCTCACTGGCCCACTTGGCGGCGACGTAACCATCCGATCCATCAACGGCAGGCGGGAAGGGTGCGACCGACTTTTCGGGGAACGAGAGAGTTCCAGGAAGGTGACCTACACCGGCGGTGGAAACATAGTGGAAAGGCGGAGTGGGAACGCCAGAGTCAATTGAGTGACGCAGGGCAAGTTCAAGAAGTTGACGAGTACTGCCCACGTTGGTGGTGCGAAGAGAGTGATAGGACTTCATGTGGGAGACTTCGGCTCCGTTGTGGATGATGGCAGCCGCAGAGGAGAATATTTCTTTAGCCTCCGTCTCGCTCAACCCAAGTCGTTTAGCAGCCAGGTCACCAGTGTGTACGACAACCTTGGAAGATGCAACCAAGTCATCAGGCAAGCTGCGGCCAGGGCGGATAGCCAGGCAATGGATGGTGGAGATGTTTGGCTCAGCAATAAGTTGTCGAACGATTTCACGGCCCAGGAAACCGGTACTACCAGTCAGGACGACCGAAAGATCGTTCTCGGGGTAGCCCTGGAGATGGCGGGCAATCGCAGGTGGCAGAGTCGCATCCAGAATAGTCTCTTCGTCCCACACAATCTCGTTAGATTCTGCCGATTTGTCACCAGCCAGGCGTGCAGCCAGCGTCTCAAGCGTGCTGACTTGGAAGAGTTCAGCCAATGGTATCGAGACACCAAAGATCTCTAGCATCTTCGCACGAACGCGCATCAACATAAGAGAGTTTCCTCCAACCGAGAAGAAGTCCGATTGCCGACGGATCTCGATGGAAATTCCTTGCTCGGAGAGGATACCCTGCCACAATTCTTTCAACTTCTGTTCGGTCTCGGTCAGCTCCTCATTGGCAGCCTCCTCATCTTCCTCAATCGGAATGGCGACAAGGGCCTTAGTATCAAGCTTTCCTCGGTCGGTGAATGGCAATCGCTGCAGGGGGACAGCAATGGCCGGGCGCATATAAACTGGGAGAGGCAGGGACTGGATCAGCTGGCGGAGGTACGCGGATACCGATGCTCCGGTGCTCTCGAGCTCAGCAGCCTTAGAGGGAGACAGGACCACGAAGCTAAGCAGCGTCTGGGTCGTGGTACCCTTGACAATAGTCGCTGCATCGACAACAGCACCCTTCGAGGTTTTGATGATTGAGCTGGAAATGTCATTGAGTTCGATTCGAATACCACGCAGCTTGACCTGGGAGTCCCCATCAATGCGACCGAGGAAAACAAAGGAGCCGTCGCTGAGAAGACGGGCCTTGTCACCAGTACGGTAAACGGTGGACCACCCTTTGTACGTTGAGCCTTGGGGCTTCTGTAGCTGATCAGGTTGAAATTTGGAAGCCGTCAACTCGGGAAGTCCGACATATCCCTGGGTCACACATGGTCCGCAAATGCACAGCTCTCCGGGCCATCCCAGCGGAGCAGGCTGCAAGTTGTCATCGAGTACATACACACCGTAGTTAGGAAGAGGAGGTCCAACAGGAACAACGGAACCATCTCCCCAGTCAGTACGGCGGTAGGGCACCTTCCCAGCAGAGGAAATAATAGTGGTCTCAGTGGGACCGTAGGCGTTGTACAAATCGAGGTTTGGCAAATTGAGGTCCCGGAATTTGTGAAGAAGATTCATGGTAAAGGCTTCACCACCGCAAAGGGCGATGCGCCATGAGTTGCAGCGAGACAGGATATCACTTCCATACTGGAGCAGAGCCGACATTTCGGAGATCATGATCAGCGTAAGCGTAACACCTTCCCTTTCAATGAGGGCGGCAAGATCCACTGGATCACCACGGTTGCTTCCATGGATCAGGGTTCCACCGTTCGCCATGGCCATGAACATCTGGGACAAGGAAGCGTCAAAGCCGAGGGCACTTTGCTGTAGGATGACGTCCTTTTCTGTAAGCTTCAAAGCGTCGCTGATAGAGGCAAAGTGAATGGAGAGATTGCCATGTGTCAGCATAATACCCTTGGGCTTGCCAGTGGACCCACTGGTATAGAGAACGAATGCTGGGTCAGTGAGTCTTGATGCATCGGGAACTGGGACAGCTGATGACTGTGGAACAGTGTCAATGTCAAGCACATGCTGTCCATCCCCGACCATGCTGGACAGAGTGTCCTTGGTGGCACCGTGATAGAGGATGACGGCTGGTGTGCACTCTGTGATAATATCCGCAAGGCGCTCAGGTGAGTTACGAACATCGAGAGGAACATAAGCGCCTCCAACCCGATGAATGGCGAGGATCGATGCAACTGTATCGACAGTTGGCTCACAATGCACGGCAACGCGCGCACCAGAGTTGACACCAGCCTCCCGGAGAGCAGAAGCAAGCGCATGTATTCTACTTTGCATCTCGGCGTAGGTTCTGACCCTACCATTCATATCCTTCACCGCGACAGAATCACCACGCTGGGCAGTTATGGCTTCCACACGCTGCGAAAGGGTTTGTGTCTCGGCCCAGTCGAACTTGACTGTGGGACCGGTTCCAGCGACTAGTGCCTTCTGTACAAGAGCCCCATCAAATAATGGCACCTCATTCAGTCGCAGAGATGTATCATCAGACAGTGTCTCCAGTAGGTGGACATAGGACTTCACCATGAGCTCGGCACCTTCCCAATCATACATGTAGTCTTGCATAGAGAAGGTCAGCATTCCAGTACCATCGTCTTTTTCATCGATAGAGATGGCCAGGTCGAAAGGTGCCTTAGCATCCTCATAGTCCAAGAAGTTCATCTTCGCTTCACCCATCTGCGGAGCACGCAGGGCTCCCATCCGGTAGTTCATGAGGACTTGGAATAGAGGAGTGTTGGTCGATGATGTGGGGATTTGCAATTCCTTCAAGATCGTTTCAAGAGGCACACCAGAGTTCTCCAGAGCACTGTATGCCTTTCCTCTAGTGTTGCGAAGGGTGTGAAGGAATCGCTCCTTTTTGTTGACCTTCAATCTCAGAGGCAGCATGTCCAGCATGAACCCAACTGTGTTAAGGAACAGTTTATCGGAGCGGTTAGCATCGATGATGCCCAAGCACACATCATCAATCTCCAGGAAACGATTGAGCAGAACCACAAACGCGGATAGATAGAAATGGAATGTAGTAGTTTTCGCAGCTAGACTCGCCTTCTTGATCTTGGACACAAGGGACGCTTCAACGTCATATATGTAGTCCAGCGTGTCGTACCGGGTCAGGGCTTTCCTGGTGCCGACCTTGGCGAACGGGAACAAGGGTAACAACGGGGGTGCGGAAGGGAACTCCTTCCGCCAGAATGACAGCTTTCCGGCGTGAGCACCGCTGTTGACAAGCTGACGTTGTTTAGCCGAAAAGTCAATGTATTGTGGCAATGCTGGAAGTTCGGCATCTGACTCGTAGAGCTGAGCAAGATCATTCAAAGTAATCTGCCAACTGACGCCATCCATGATAATATGATGGTAGCCGAATACTATGGTGTGCTCGTTGGGGCCATGCGAGATGAACGTAGCAACGAGCGTGTCTGCGGTGGAGAGGTCGAAGCGGTAGTTTGCGATCTGGCGGAACACTCGATCCACGTCGGCCTTATTGCCCAGCATTGTTCGCAGTTGAAACGGGGAAGAGGCTAGTACACGCTGCATGGCTGCACCACTTGTCTCATCATTGTAGAAAGCAGTGCGGAAGCTTTCATGGCGTTGGATCAAGCGCTGGAAAGCATTATCGAGACGGGGAGTTTCGATAGGGCCTGTCAAGGTGTATGACGTTGTACAGTTGAACGGAGTCTCCTGCTCAAGATATACGGTTGGGAACCACAACCGAGTCTGGGTGAAAGACATCTTTTCACTCCGTTGGACAGCAGTGCAGCTCTTCGGTTTCACATTTTCCAGCTGCACAGTGGTGATCTCAGTAGGAGGGGTGGAGATCCCCACACTGCTCTGAGGTGTCATCGTTCCTTTGGAGGATGAACTGCTTGAGGGAACAGTGGTAGTCTCGGTCACTGGCTCCTGGGGCTCAATAGGAGTTTCTGAGCTTGCTACAGGAGCGGCAGCAACGGGCTCAGGTGAGCTGACAGCGGGCTGGGGCTCAACCTCTTCCTGGGACCCGAATTCAAGCGACAGACCGGCGGCAACTTCATCACAAACTGCACAGAGTTAGAAACGCATCTCAAGCAGGTCGTCTGGCATAAAACTTACTTTCTGCGATAGTAGCGCCTCCTAGGATTTTCAAGATAGATACATCAGCGTCCAGCTCCCTCAAGAACCATTGTCGGATATCTGATGCGCTGAGGGAATCGACTCCAAGACTGGTTAGATCATTACCTGAACTCAAGCTATCTTGGCTGAGGTTGAGTATCACGGCAAGCTTTGATAGGAAAAACTCTGCAATAATGAGGGAGGCTTCCTGTACGTCTTTGGACACGGCGAGTCTATCCACCATGCTCTGCTCTGCATCCTGAGAATTGCTCAAGCCAGTATTCTGATCACGCAATGTGTAGTGAGAGAACAGAGGCTTGGTCAACCAGTTCCACTCGATCGAACCCTGAGCTGTTTCACGAGGCAGCCTTTTAACGCCGGTCCAAATTGCCGGCATATTCCGGTTGGACCGGGCGTTGGAGATAGCTTCGACGAGCGCATAGTGTACATCTGACTCGTTGGGGTAGACAAACGGACTGCTAAGGCTTACATTCACCTGGAATTCCAAAGACAGAACTGTCGTAGGTAGTCCGTCCTGCCTGCAGTGAGCAGCAAGGCTGGTGAGGTACTGTGAAAGCCATGTTAGCATTGGAAAAACACGGCTGTGAGTTTACTTACCGCATTCACCGGCGCTTCAACCTTCTGAAGTGAAGACAGGATGATGAAGAAATCAGTTGTTTGATCCTTCAAGATCTTAGTCAGGTTATGTGCACTTCGCTGAATGTTCTGCAGTGCCCTCAAGGGATGATCGTATCCTTCACATGTGGGTAGTGACGCTGACACTCCGCCATAAATGACACCAGCGACATTTGACAAACGGCCAAATACACTGCGGACTTCTTTCATATTGTTCACGTTGAGCTCTAGGTTCTGCACGTTCAACCCGTGCAGTAACTCTCGTCCCTTCCATTGCCCAATGTCACTGTGGGGTTGTTAGCATGTTCGAAAGAGTGAAAATAGCGTGGACGGCCTACCTGTTAATGGTGATCAAGGATCGCACTCCATTCGCAATTAGCCAATCACCAATACATTGCGCCAGATGCTGCTCGATATCAACAAGCACATATGTTTTGCTGGAGACGAAGAAAGACTGTGATGCCAGGGGAGCGACGGTGACTGGGATTTCTGTTGTCTGGGTCCAGTCCACAACCGCGACAGTGATGTCCCGAGTTCCCTGGTCCAGCAGCTTGGTCAATCTAATGGGAGAAGATGAATGCATGATCTTTCGAGAAAGCCTGACAGCAGATGCTCCAATGTTCTGTAGCACATGCTGCAGCCAAGGGGTTGAAACTTCGTCGGCGGCTTCTGAGCTCAATTGGAATAACTCTCGCTGATCGACAACGGTGCAAGCTCCAGGTAGTAATTGTACGATCCGGGATGCCACGCGGTTTGGCTTGGATGTGAGGTCAAAGAACAATTTTGGGGAGTGTGGGAGAGCTGACATGATGGTTCTCTTCGATGCGTGAGCCGGTATGGTGGTCCACGAAAGGTTGCCGGGTCGTTGGTCGGCTGTGGTGGTTAGGAAGTGTACCTTCCTCTCGGAGTCCTTGGTCAATTCATCAATGATCGTGGCGAGAGTGGGGTTTGGCTCGAGGAGGACAGAGTTCCCTGCTGGAAGGGAGTCTAGAATGTGTTGAGCGACAAGAACGTGTGCAGTCAGTTCCAGGAAGTCGCAGAGCGCAGCCGGGTCAGACTCAATGTGTGAAGGGACCTTCCATGTCGCAAGCGTACGAGCGTGAGAGGACATGGCATCGGTAAGTGCGAGGACGGTGCCCACATTGTTAATATACCCAACAGAAAGATACACATAGACGCCATTCGAAACATTGATGGAGACGGGGATCGAGTGGGTCGTGCGGAGTGTTAGTCCTCCATCCACGATGTTTGGCATTGGGATGCGTTGAGCTGTGTAAGTCGCAGCATTGAGGAATCCAGATGAGGACAGAAAGACAGCGTCCGTAAGAGTGCTGACATTCTGAATGATAGGTCGCCACTGTGAGTTCAGACGGTCATTCAGATCCTCGACAGGGAGAACACGAGGAATGAGAATACCGCCGTCCTTGACCCAGACTTCCGTCTCAGTCGTCCAGAGGCGGGGTTCTTGCGCGTCGTGCACGCCAGGGACTAGCAGTTGAATAAATGAGCCAAGTACCCGAGATTCGGCCTCTTCAACGGCATCCAGGTCCAGGAATTGGGCATGGACCGACGGGTATTCTTGTGCCAGGAATCTACCCAAGCCAATGGACGCCGCCTGTTCCGGGTTCGCCTCCAGGGCACCTTGCGTGACCCACAGGACATGGGGAACCTGTTCGAAGAGTCCGGAAATTGCCTGGTAGGTCTTTGCCGTAAGGGATCTAGACACTGGCTTGTCCAGGTCGGTCAGGATGATTGCACCGGCGACATTAGTAGCATCCGTTTTCTCAAGCTCCTCGAAGGAACTGACGCAGTGGACATTCTTTGTCCAGGGACGTAGGGTGGATGCGATGTTATGCCACAATCTGGAGGTCTGCAGAGTACTTCCACCGATGACAAGCACACGACTACCGTCCAAGACTCCCAGCGCGGATGGCTGCAGAGGGTGGCGCAACAGATCAATCGTTTCATCCAATGCTTGGGTCACAAACAATGATATGGCATCTCCAGGCCCGCTGGCACTTCGAGGCAGCAGCGAATCCACTCCGGAGAAGCCCACGTTCCGTAACAAGCTGTCCAGGTTGACACTAGAAAGGGGACGGCCGATATCTCGCCCATTGATGCTAGTGTTTGCGGACCCTAGTAGCACCCCCAGGAAGATCCTGGACCACACGTATTCCTGGGTCGGCTCCGTGAGCACCAGATAGCCCCCCGCCTTCAGAGAGTTTCTGATTTGTTGGAGCGCCTCCTCACTGAATGACTCTGTCTGGCCATTCAGGAAATATGAACTAATTATCACATCGAACTTTTGTCCATCAAGGGCAGACGCGATGGCAGATGGATCGCTGTGCAATCCTTGCACCTCCAGATGCTTGAATCTGTTACCGTACCGTTCGCTGTTCTCATAAGATGAGCCGGTCATGAATGTGTATGACGAAATAGCTTGACCCAGGTTCTCCCGGATATCTACGGCAGGGTTCAAATGCCCCGGAGCAATCTCCAGCACACTGAGGTGGGCAAACCGATGCGCGATTTGGCTAAGTAAAGTCTTCAACCCGTTATTGATCTGTGCGAAGACCGAGTTGGTCTCCACGAATGTCTGCAGTTGTTGCTGGAGGTCAGCATCCGGCAGTCGACCTCGGATAAGCTCCGGTAGGCTCTTGGCTACTGCTCTCAGGGTTTCAAAGCTGTCTAGGTAAGAGATATCCGCCACGCGATCGGAGTTCTCTTGGCCTTTGGTATAGCTGAGTTCATCGAGTCGAAGCAGCCACTGGAAGGCCTGGGACGAACGACCGGACAAGTGGAAGTTGTTGGCGAGAAGAGCCTCCAGGTATTCAATGGCCTGATGTTCCATATCCAAGGCGGCTTGGCTGGCGGCCTTCCGCTCTTGTTCGTTGTCGATGGAAAGCCCCTTGCTGATATCGGGCTTCCACACAGTTTGGAGGAAGAGTTCTGTATCGTCCGCCGCGGAGGTAGGGCTAAAGGATGAGATGGTAACTCCTTCGAGCTCAATGAGCAGCTGCCCGTTGACGCTATCAGACACTTCCACGTCTGCATGGAAGGCCGAACTTGAGTTCATGGTCGCTTTGTCCACCTGGGTCACAAAGCCATCGACCCGAAGCCAGGGGTCTGAGCGAGAGACCGATGACCGCCGGAGAGTCATCTTTTCGATCTTTTGGGGCAAGAAGGCCTGTCGCAACGATGAGTCACCAGGTGCTGAGAATGCAGCATATGCGGTTTGAATGCATCCCTCCACCACCAGTGGATCAAGGGCCAAGTGCTTCATGTCCGCGAGTTCCTTGTTGAAGAGTGCAGAGGCCTTGCGCCATCTCCGTTGGATCCTTTCGAGGTTTTTAAATGAGCCGGTGTACTGCAAACCCATCATTCCGATGGACTGGTAAAACTGATCTACATCCACGGAGTTGAGGGTCTTCTCTCTTGCCTGAATAGCCGCGGGGCTGTCACTGGGATCAGAGTGCAGTAGGACGATACGCGCCGATGCAGCCTTTCTTAGCGCCTTGGTACCGTCAGGTGGCCCGAAGAGGACCGTGAAATCGGCCTCTAATGGAGAGTCTCCTGTGTCGATGCGATGGATGGAAGTGATCATTTCCACGCCTTGAGATCCATCCGGGATACTGACTGCATTGTGGACAGTGAGGTTCTGCAGCTCGACAGAGTCGGTGCCTGGATGACCGAGGACCGTAGCCAGCTTCAAAATTGCATCCACCGCCATAGAGGAAAAGGCTGAGGTGGGAACAAGGGCCTGACCTTGGAATCGGTGGTCACCAATCCATGATACCTCTTCAATGCGGAGAATGTTTCTCCACCGCAGACTATCCTCGGAGGACCCACCTGGCAACGGGTGGCCGAGGAGTTCATGAGGGGGCGAGCTGCGGGTACGGTATTCTCTCGAGAGTCGTGACTCGCGCCAGTAAATCTGGGAGTGGTCCCATGGGTACGATGGGAGATCTTGAACCAGCTTGGGAGACGGTAAGCCTTCCGGTCCAGTGGCCCTTGCGTATCCTTCGAAATTAACGGCCGAAGGGCCAAATTGAAGCCATAAAGATGTAAGGGCGTCTCCAAACGCGAGCATGTCGTTTCGCTTGCGGTCTAGAACCCCAAAGTAAGGCAGAGGGTCATCGCTGACTTCCCGAAGGGTTTGTGATGCGGGTCCCTTCAGTGCTGGATGAGGACCGACCTCGAGCACGGCATCAAACGGTCCACATTCGATCATGGCACGTTCCAACGCCTGCGAGAACAGGACGGCCTGGGCCATGTTGTCTCGCCAGTACGTCGAGGCCAGCTCTTCGGGCGTTGGTTCGCCCTCGGAACCATAGACACTAGAGATCCAGGTGCAGGGGGACTGAGAGCGGTCGTTGGGTCGGATCTGGGCGGCATTCAAGGACGATACGTAGGGTTCGGCGCATGGCAACATGTGGTGGGAATGGTACGCCGTATCCACTTGGAGCATCCGAGCAAAGGTCTTGCGAGCGTCGAAAACGTCCTTTGCCTCGCGCACGGCATCCAAGTCACCAGACAGAGTCACGCCTGTAGGAGAGTTGCTTGCGGCGACACCAAGGCGCCCCTGGAACGTCGGCTGCTCACAAAAGCCTTTGGCTTCGTCAAAGCCCATGCCGACTGCCATCATACCACCCTTGGCTCCATTCTGGCCAGCGGCCAGCTTGGCATATTTACCACGGTAGTACGCGATCTGCATCGCCTCATCCGCAGTAATCACGCCGGCTGCATAAGCGGCCCCAATCTCACCGGAGGAATGGCCAACCACGGCGCTAAAGCTGATGCCTGAGGCGTAGAGGAGATCGACCAGCGCAATCGCAATCGCGGTGCACAGAGGCTGCGACAAAGCCGCCTCTCCCACCCGTGACTTGGATTTCGGGGCGAGGATCTCCTGCTTGAGGGACCACTCGGGGCCGTCGTCGAGTTCAGCCATTCCTTTTTCGAGGCGCTCAATTGTGTTCCGGAACTCTCTCGAATTCTCAATGAGGTGTTTGCCCATAGCCGGCCATTGGGCACCTTGACCGGTGAAAACACCCAACAAAGCCGGTTTCTGGTTGGTGGTAGACCGGGTACCGAGCTCGATCCCGGGGGTATCGCGTACCGACCGGAGTTTGTCTTCCATCTGCTGTGCAATATCGGAGGCAGAAAGGCCGGAAAAGGCAACCTTGACCGGAAGGTTAGAGCGTCGTGCATGTAAGGTCCATGCCAAGTCCCGAAGGCTCGTCGTGTCCTGGTTTTGTCTCAGGAAGGAGGCATAATTCTCCACAACGGAGACGAGGGCCTTCTCAGAATGGGCCGACAAAACCAATGGCAACACCACATCTTCCACCTTGTTCGAGGCCAATGGGTGACTGTCGGGCTCGTAGCTCTCCATAATGGCATGAGCGTTTGTACCACCAAAGCCGAAGCTGTTCACACTCGCCCTCAAGGGCACTCCTGGGGCGACCGCGGGCCATGGAATTGGCTCGGTGGGAATGGTCAGTCGGTCAAAGAACGGCGCAACGGAAGGGTTGAGGTTGTCGAAATGCAGGTTAGGTGGGATGACACGGTGACGGATGGCCAGCAAGGCTTTCAGCATGCCCGCCATACCTGCCGTGCCTTCCGTGTGTCCTACGATGGTTTTTATCGAGCCTACCACAAGCTGAGACTGGTTATCGCTCTCTGCAACTTCCGTCCCAAAGAAGGCATCATGGATGGCAGAGGCCTCCCGGGGGTCACCAGCCTGGGTTCTGATCTGGTTAGCTCTTCAATCTATTCACACCGTCTCGAGCACCTACCCAGTTCCATGTGCCTCAAAATACTGACACCGGTCGCTAGCCTTGGACAAGTCCAGGCCAGCGCGTTGGTACGTCTCCCGAATAAGGTCTGCTTGCGCTTGAGGGCTGGGAAGCGTAATGCCCTTCGTGCGACCATCCGAGTTGACGCCGGTTTCCCGGATGACAGCCTCAATATGGTCGCCGTCCGCAATGGCGTTGGATAGTGTCTTCAGCATAAAGGTCGCGAAGCCGTCACCACGGGCATAGCCTTCGGCGGTGACGTCCCACATCTTCGACCGAGCGGACAGCATGTGCATGTTGGAGGCCGAGATAAACAGCTCCGGGCCGAGGAGCAAGTTGGACCCGGTGACACAAGCCAGACGGCTTTCGCCGGTCCGCAGTCCTTGGACGGCCTGATGGACCGCGACCAGACTGGACGAGCATGCCGTGTCGACGGTCAACGACGGCCCACGCCAATCGAAGAAGTACGAAATGCGATTGGCGTTAAGCGCGCTTGAGGTGCCTGTGACCATATACTGTGAGAAGAAGTCGGGATCACGCACCTGTACATCCATATAATCCCGGATCATGAGACCGGAGTAGACCGAAGTATCGCTGCCCTGCAGGTCGTGTAGAGTCAGGCCCGCGGCTTCCATAGCCTCGAACACAACCTCGAGGAGGATGCGTTGCTGCGGGTCGATTGCCTCCGCCTCCTTCGGGGAGATGTTGAAGAAGACGGTATCGAAAGCGCGAGGATCTTCCTCGAGGAAGTAAGATCCACGAGTGTTGGTGTCCCCGTGTTGCTCGGCGTTGGGGTGGTAGAATCCCTCCAGGTTGAAACGGCTGTCCGGGGGGGCCCGGGAGAGATCCTTGGGGTCGTGAAGAAGGTCCCAGAGCTTCGAAGGGGATGATGCTCCGCCGGAAAAGCGGCAGCTGGAGCCAATGATAGCAATAGGTTCGTTGAAAGACATGATTAGATTAGGTCTTTGCTAAAGCACAAAGATGATTTTTTTGAGCGAAGCTTTTGGATGATGGAGCGAAATTTCTGCTGTAGTGTTCTGATTGTGAGTGGAATCAGTGTGTGATGATCAGTCCACCATGAGCAACTATCGACGTTTTATGATCGTGCCATGAGTCGGCCACCAAGATGACCTCCGTCCAGAAGAATCGAACGCCGTGGTGAGGACGGTGGTGACGACAGTGGATCGCCGTCTGGACGATGCTATTCACATCGATTGACAGCCGATATCCCCGGTCCCGAGTCATGGTGAGCCTCACAGCACGTGTGGCGCACGTTTTGGCTGCAGAAAGTGCAGAAGCAAGCAAGGTTTCCTCATGGCAGCTGGCATCAGATCGGTATAGATCCAGTCGGAGATCCACTTTTGTGCCGATCGCCGACTTCCGTCATGATTGGTCGGCGCTTCAGATGTCGTGCTGATGCCCTGCAGGACCCTAAATTCGTTTGAGTTTAGTCGCTCGGAGGATGTTAGTCCTTCAGCCATGGCCGAAAAGCAAGTGTCTGTGCGGCACCCAATCCTGCAGAAGAGGCATCGGAGAAGGAATATCCCCCCAGTGCCTAGAAGCAGAAAACACAAGAAAAACAAGAAGGAATGCCGGTGGTGAACATCATACGATTGAATCTGACTGAAACAGACATTATAAAAGTCCGTTCAAATCCCATCAGAATCAAATCAGCAGCAGCAGCAGCAATAGCAACAACAATAACAACAACAATCATCCATTTCTCATCTCAATCTACTTGAAAGACTACAAACTAGTCGTTTCTCTATCACCTTTCTCTCAAAAACCAAAAAAAACTCGCATCTTATTTCACAATGCCTGTTCTCCTGGGCCTCAAATTGCTCCGAGTGGCTCCTCTCCTTACCTCCACCGCCGGTCTGATGTGCGCCTGGGACCAGCAGTTTGCCTTTTCCTCCTGGATCGACAAGGGAGTCCCTCAAGAGCCTGCTGGTGCCGCCCTCCCGCACTGGTTCCCCGCCATCTTTCGTCAACTGATCTGGGTGGTCAGCATTCTGCACCCATTGGGTGGCGTTTTGGGCTTGCTAAACGGCGTTGGCAGCGCCGGCGCGTCGTTGGATGACCACACGCGTAATCTGTACTTCGCCGGCGGCTTGTTCGCCGTCGGTCATCTCGTTTATGGCAAGTTCGCCATGCGCATCATCGGCACCATCTGGGACAGTGCTTTGCCCGGCAAGATGAACCTCGGTGCTCTGCCACCCTGGCTCCGCCTGAACTGGTGGCGCATCCACACCAACAATGTCCCCGCGGTCATCTTCTTCCTCGCCGCGTTGGTGAATGCCATTGAGATCCACTAGATCGAGACGTTACGGATGAGCGTCTCGTGCAAGATCCTCGGATCCGACAGTGGACGCCCTCCGTTTGACAAAAAATGGTGATTCAGACCTTAGGGCCTGAAGTGATGCGGGGGAAAAAGTCGAAGGTGATGGATACGGGCAGTTAGATTGACGATTGATTTTCTGTGTTTTTCAAGTCATTATGTTCTTAGAGGGGGGAGAGGATGTGAGGGTCGCTGAAGGATCAAATGCAACTGGAATTGGCTGTATCTAGTTTCTCATAGGATGTTCAATGCAATCAATGTACTTCGTAATTTTGCAATTCTCTTCATCAAATGATCCTCTTCAACGGAGACAGTCTCCAACGCGCTCGACATCAACACACCGCCGGCACCCGGGTCAAGGGCGGGCACTTCGGTGTAGTTCTCTTGTTGTTGCGGTTGTACAGCTTTGATGATGGCGCCCATGCGGGTCAAGAGTTGGCGCGCCAGCTGGAGGATGAGCACAATCTGCAGGGATGACGACTGGGGCAGGGAGAAGGACCCCACCTGCACCGAGGGCATGTGGACGTAGTCCTCTCGAGCCGTGATCGAAGAACGATCGAGACAGCCCTGCATGTTTTCGAAGATTCGATCGTAGGTGAGGATCAGTCGCGTGTAGCAGGACAGAATGAGGAGACAAGACCCTTGGTCCACTTGCGGACCCGGGGGCATGCCCTCTGGGGGAACGTTCGAGTTTTCCATGCGGGCGGTCTCCAGATATCGTGGATACCGTTTGTTCACGATCTCGATGAGCCGCTGCGACAATTGAAAGGTCCGATCAATGGCAAAGTCCTTGTCTTTCCAGCTGAGGGGTTCCGCCAGGGATGCCGGTGGCTTGGGCACCCTCGCTTCGTGGGCGTACAGCTCCACATTGAGCTCAGACAGATCACGAATGGTGGCCAACAAGCAGTCCGGCTTGGGAACTTC
Organism: Aspergillus avenaceus; assembly: GCA_009193465.1. NCBI lineage: Eukaryota > Fungi > Ascomycota > Eurotiomycetes > Eurotiales > Aspergillaceae > Aspergillus > Aspergillus avenaceus. Next base: position 76,615 of record ML742109.1, on the reverse strand, counting down.
CGCGGTCTCGCTGACGGATTCCGGCGGAGTTGCTTCCATGACGGCCCCCGGATGTTGCGATGCCATCATGGCCCATTCCTGATGGAAAGACTGTTGCCAGTTGACCGGCGGGGGGGTCTGGATGGGACAATTGGCCACCTCAGGCCACATCCAGTCCGGAGTTACCTGCATGTCTCCTTCGGTGGTGACGACGTTGAAATTGGGCTCCGGCTCTTGGGAGGCGGGAGAGGGATAGTTCCCGGGGTGAGGACCCCAGGCCAGCCTCGGAGTGAATGGAAATTGCGGCATATTGGGATCCCCGTCGGCAGGTGTAGGCGGTTGAGTCATGTATACACCAAAGGGAGGGGAACCAGAGCTGGCCGATTCAGTGGTAGACGCCGTGTCCATAGGGGTTTCCGACATTGATCCGGCTTGCCTCTTGGGGCGGTTGGAGCGTAGAGACTGGCTCCAGCTGCAGGTGGCTTTGGCTTTGGCGCAACGCAAACACGGGCCGCCCTCGGTGTGGATGCAGCGTAACTTTTGCCCGTGACAGCGGTCACAAGCATAGCGTTGAGTGGGTCTGGCCATGGTGATTGCTGTTCAAAGGCAGTTGCAACGGCAGACACCTACAGAAAAAAAAAAAGAAAATTGACAAGAATGATCCAGGGAAATAAGTCAGAAAGATGGAGAAGAATGGATAGAGTTGAAGTGGGTGGTGGTGGATGTAATATGTGGATAACGGTGGAGATTTGTGTCAAGAGCAGAAAGAAAAGTGGGCACGACTGGGGGGTGGGAAAGAAAAGGAAGACCAAAGTCACGAAGTAGAAAAGAATCAAATCAAAAATACAAAAAAAGGGTCTGCGGGGCTGACAAATGCGACGGCATCACCTGTTGATCCCGGTCAACCAATTAAACTCCATTCGTCTGCTGACTATTGCCTCGTTTACTTGGTGTAGGATTTCTTTCCCTGCGATAAAAGACAATCATCTCCAAATGCCATGGATACATGGTTAATACACTGGAATATTTCCGGTAGGTTTCCCGGGTCTCGACTGTTTCATTGTGAACGATAATCCAAATGAATTTATCCCGCGGTCGAAGTGGAATTGAATTGACATTGGCATGGTATCAACTCAGTCTATTGGAGGATCGATACTAGTAGAAGCGTGTTTCCATACCCAATTCGCGAACTGATAGACACGCTTCATCGCTGAACCTCGCGCAATTGTTCGTATCGAATCGAATGAAGCAATGTAACAATACCAAGCAGTACTGGTATGTTTGTTTCGGAGGTTTCCTGTATGGTTGCATTATCCTCTTCGGGAAAGAGAAGCACTTGGAGGCAAAACAGTAGCGAAGGGACCAATCGGCAATGAATAGAACCAGATAGAGATCAAAGTTACTACAGTTGTTTCGTATATTATGTATTGACGAAGAGGAAACAATGAAATACCGGGGCAGAGCTGTTCTCGGTGGGCCCACGCCATTTCATATACACGGAACCGAAATATATATATTTATACATACTCACCGTAGACCATCTACGGGACAGTACAAGGAGTACTACTACCTATCACCATACGAATATATATATCTGTCTCTCTAGTATAATTGTTTTATACTTAATGTTGTTCTGAAGACTGATCTTTCTATATTTCTAACATTTCTGTCATATGTTATTTATTTATGGATTGACATTAGCAAATTGAATGTAATCTTTGGAGACAAATCAATTGTAGCAAAAGTACGATCAAATCACCAATTACCTAAGACCTGAGTAAAAGAAAAGAAAATAAAACATACTCAACCGACGGTCATGGACCCACATCATCCTATGGATCAGGCATCCATTCAATGACAATCAGAATCCATCATCCAATCAAAAGAAAACCGTAGACAACAACAACAAAAAAAAAAAAAAACACACTCGCACAATAACAACATCATCATCAGATCTGTATAATTAATAGACCCGTCCAAGCTTGTCCGTCACCACTAACCGTTCCCGCTGAACCTGAAACTTCTCATCCAGATACGAAAATGTCCTCTGCATAGAGTACCCGAAGGCTCCAATCTTGGCCTGCAACCCTCCGAACACCGCGTCGTCCGCCACCCATTCCTCCTTCATATGTTCGGGCAAATGAGTTAAGCTGCGCAGGACCTTCCGCGTCGTCGTCTCCGGATCAAAGTAGAAACTCGATCCGGCACCCGTCACCAGGACGGGACACTGCACCGACTCGAGCAATTCGCCGCCGCCCGGCTTGGCGAGGGTATAGTCCAGCATGCGGCGGATGACTTGAGCGTCCGAGGAGCGTCCCATAGCCCACCGCATATGGTTAAATTCCCACCGGGTCTGGAACGTCCAGCCGGAAATGGTGCGGATGATGGTGTCGAAAACCCCGTCCGAGATGTACCCTCCGCTGAAAAGCTTCCACAACCAAGGGGGCATGCGGCCCTGAGCGAAGGACTCCATGGAATAAAACCCGTCAACGCTGATACAGGCACCGATGCGGGGATCTAATGCACCGCGTAGCGCGTAATAACCGCCCATGGAGGCGCCAGTGATGCCGATATGGCCCAGGTCGAGGTTGTATTCGGGGTGCGCGCGGGAGAACTCCTCGAGATGGTCAAGGACCCGTCCCACCACGACTTCCCAATCGGGTCTCATGGCGAGTTTGTCCCTCCGGAGAACAACCCCTTGACCGGGACCGTCAAAGGTAAGCACCGCATAGCCGAGGCTGGGGCCGACCGACGCGTTGATGAAATAGATTTCTTCCTGGGTCGAATCGCCTCCGCCGGTGTTCAACAAGATGGGAGTCTTTTGACCGTGGGGAAGTCGCTTGTCTGCAGGTGGAAGGTACAGATAACCTGGCAGCTTGGTTTGATTCTCGTAAGGAATGTTGAGGAAGTGCACGTCTCCGTCGAGGTACTTGACACCGCGGCGGAAATCATCGATGGCGCGTTCGATGGTGGGCAAGACGCGTTTGTCATGGCCGATAGGGCCTTCATTCAGCATGAACTGGGCCGCACGCAAGTAGTTAGATGCGCGTAGATAGGCCCGTCGCGCGGCGACACGGTCCCCGGTCCGTTCTGCTTCCTCAGCAATCTGTTCCGCCTTGGTGCCGACCTCGATCCAATTCTGATACCAGCTTTCCGGGTCCTGGTCTTTGATCTTGCTGGCGGCATCGAGGATCTCTGCGATCTCGCCACCCTCGAAGGGGGTCATGGCGAGAAGACGCAGAAATTCGAATTGGAAGAAGGGCGATTGGAAGAATTGGAACATTGTGATGCTGTGAGGATTGATGGCTTTGTGTCTGATGGAAGAGTGAACGACGGCGGCCTCCCCGGTGCCTTTATGCTTCTCCCATCCGGTGATATTGACTATGCTTCATACTTCGTATAACGGTGCTTACGGGTACGGTCGGTGGTCGTTGGTGGTCGGGCCTCGGAGTCGGTGATCCTTCTGCAGCAGGGGGGAAGATCTCTCGGGCCAACGGCCGATTCGTCATTGGGATTTTGAATCTTTCCTTGTTTATTCTTGTTACTTTCTCTTCCACCTGCGGTGGCTTTTGCGACCCCGCACGTGGTAGAATGAACGGTATTGCTAGGTTGAGTAGACATTGCGCCGACACGTTCTGCAACATCCTTCGGTGTAATATGGACTGATGGAGAAGGAAAGATATATTTACGGAGATTCAAATATGTTCCAGAATACAAGTAAAGGAAAAGAGGCAAAGTGATAACAATAGAGCTATAAAAAACAAATATAGAACAATACTACAAGCCCTAGAAAAGAAGAGAAGTAGTCTGTGGAGATGGGAATTACATGTCTAGCCCTAGTATCAGTACATAAATCACAGTACCGAGAAATACGGTACAGAGAACCCCGTTACAAGTGAGATACCAAGAAACCAGTGGAAATTTAAATCGGTATTTCCTTGTTGAAGGTGTATTGTCGTCAGGTCCTCGGTCGAGAACTTTATGAATCGATTCGCGCCAATCAGTAACCCTAATTTCCAATCCTCTATTTTATGACCGTTACATAAATTGCATTAATGAAAATCCTCACTTTACACGTGGAACAGTACGAGACACGGGAATTAGACTGAAAGATTGGTTCGAATTGTGGAGATACGCCAAGAAAGATAAATAAATGAAAGAAAAAAAAAAAAAAAAAAAAAACCTGTAAACTAGTCGCTAATCAATAAATCATCCGCCGGATTAATCACTGGCTCTATGTCTAGCATGAAATCATCACTGCATCAATTGTCAACGGGATGCATCATACAAGGGCCCGCTTGATGGTCTTCAACATTGACATTACTTCCTCCTGTCGGTTGTCCACCGCCTTCAAGGATAATTCAGCCACATCTCCCATCCCATCTCGTCGCCGATTTAATTCGGCCCCCTCGGTCATGAAGTACTCATTCGTCTCCGGTTGGAATGGGGCGTTGGTGGATGGATCTTGGTAACGCGTGACCGTCTGGACCATGTGGTTGACACGACCCAACAGCTGCTCCGCGAGTTGAACCGTCATCAAAGTGTGCACGCTGGACGATGCTTGGAGGGAGAATTCACCAATCTTAAGAACGGGAAAGCGGGGCAGACGTCCGTCTAGCATGCGCTCGGCACATAGGGGTGGATGGGATGATGAGGTGGACCGGGGGTAGCGGGAGGAGGCCGCAGGGGAGCCACGATAACGATGAGGGGGCAGCATCTTCTGAAGCTGATCAAAGGTCGCGTAGTAAAGATCGAGCAAACGAAGGTACAGGGAGAAGATCAAGAGCAAAGTCCCTTGATCTAACGGCTCGATGCTCTGATGAACCCCCGGGGATGGCGTAGAGACTAGTTCGAGAGTTTCCAGCACCTCTGCCGTTATAGTGAAGGTTTGGTCAATGGCAATGCTTTGACTCGGATCGTCTGCGGACAGACTGTCCAGAGTCACCGAATATTGTGATGTGCGCGGGTTGGAAGACGTGCCCGGGGGAGTGATGGCGGTATGTTGATAAAGCTTGATATGAAGATCTGAGATTTGGCGGATCCATTGCTCATGGGGCAAATGCTGGGGCTCTGTCACCAGGGGCGCGGGATGGCTTGGTAGACTGAGATCCGAGACGGATGGATCGCTCATAGAACTGTAATTGAAGCAGGAGGGGTCCGCCTCTTGGGAGGCTGTAGTGGAGAACGGGTTGCTGGATCCTAGCGTGAGAGCATCCAGCACCGGAAAGCTTGGCGCGATTGAAGGATCGAATGAGGGCGAGAAGGTATTGTAGAGACCATTCTCAAAGTCGCATTCCATTAAATCCGTGGTAGGGAAAGTCCAGTCGGCTGAGTCTAAATCAAACGGTAATAGATCATCCAGTGGTAGGGTTTCTGGTGGACCATTAGTCCCTTTCCCGTCGCATTGAAGGGGCGAGAGTCCTTACCATTGACAAAGATAGGGTTGCTGCTGATAGCGGATGTCGATAGTAACGTGGGATCTTCTTGGTGATTCTGGTGGACTTTGCGCATGCGACGCGACGGGCTGAAAACGCAGTTTGCCCCCGCCTTTTCGCAGCGATCACAGCTGCGATTCCCCGTGCGTTGGCAACGGAGCTTTTGCGAATGGCATCGGTCACAGGCACGGCGAAATTGAGTCGATTCCATAACCACGGGTTCGTTGGCGCTGGTCTCCAAACTAATCATGGAAGCTGTCATGATGGTACTGTTGTGAGGGAAGGTCGTGGTCTATTGAAGAAAGACATGGGGAGAGACTCAGCCGTTAAGTAGGTTGTTCGTATACCCCTGTCTCCTCCGACTGTTGTGACAAGAGCACATAATTAACGGCGCTGCCGAATTTCAGGCCTATTTTCGGATGTAAGCTCTGCATAAAGCCTCCAGACAATAGAAACTCAAACTCGTAATGTAACATAGGCGAAGAATGGGCTTCACTGCAGATCCATGTGCTCGGGACTGTAGGAGAGGAGCCTCTGGCAGTGAAGAAAGGCGCTTCCTGACGAGTTAATTGCCTACCGTTAAGCACCGACAAGGGACATGGTTCCTGGTGGAGTAGACCCACGATGCCAACTTCCGATTCATTTTAATCGACACAACCCACAGACCGAGGAGGAGGATGGTGATGATGCATAACGGAGCACCGAAAACAGTGGCTTCTTCATCAGGACGTGGTAGTACGTACTCTCTTGATCCAGTGGAGAGAACGACGAGCGGTGGTTCAGGTGGGCCGCGCCACTAATACTTGGAGATGTCAGCACTAGCGGAGGTACAAAAGTGTTTTAGTTATATTTCGGTATGGATTCCAATCCATCAAAATAATAAACCAGTACACTTTGTGGTTACGCTTGGCATGACGGGGCGTAAAAAGCAGCCAAAATTGTGACCTTCAGGTAGTGTTGTGAAGGTATCGGAGGTGTAGAATTAGGGCTCACCAGAGTCCGCCAGAACGAGAGAGAGAGAGAGAGAGAGAGAGAACGAAGGAAAGAAAAAGGAAACAAGAAAAAGAGATGACGAAATAAATTTAATTCAAATTGCAACTCGTATTTCCATCAATAAGTTTGCGACTACCCCTCCGATGAAAATTCCAAAAAAAAACAAGAGAATAAATGAAAATCCAAATTTCCTCGCTCTCTTGGGCCTCAGTTTCTTGTAGCCAAATCACCTCATGCCCGGTTAACTTCCTCGTTCGAAAAGTCCGCCAACACATCAAAACCAGGATAAATGGGGGAACCTGCAGTGTCCAGATTCACCACGCGACCGTCTTGAACGTAAGTCTCCACCCAACCCAGTGTGGCCACGATATTCTCCCCGCTCACGTATGGTTCCTCTTCCTCCTGAAGGGCCTTGAACTCGGGGTCGGCCAATACGGTCGTTAATTCGTTGACGCTGCGCAAATAGAATTCGACCGTCACGTCGTGATCGTCGACCGTCCAGCGACCACCCAGTTGACGGTTCAGATTCTTGGCGGTGGCCTGGGCGCTAGCAGAGCTAAAGATCTAAGGATTCGGAAGAATGAGGTCAGTAAATTATTTTTGTTTTATTATTATTTGAATATCATCCTTCTGGATCGCTTACCATGCCGTAAGCTTCAATCCCGTATCTCGCATGGATGCGGGCCGCTTTAGCACAATGTTCCTTCGTTGCCCATTCATGGAATTCCTCTTCACTCAAGGATGCACTGCGATTATGCGATACGGCGATACGGAGAAGATGTTGCTTGACAGGCGACATGATGCTTCAAATTTTGACTCGGAGAAAATGATTCAAGTAGATAAAATAGTTGTTCGAACAGAAATGTTGTTGTAGATGGTGTTCAGATATGCCCGTATTGTAGCGACAAGTGAAGTACATATTAAGAAAGGTAGAATTATTGCGATTATTATTTCCTCAGTTTCGTGAGTAGAATGCGAATAGTCCGATACTTACTACGGTGCTGCCTTGGGGTTGACCGTCGCCGAGTAAGCCTTTACCCAGCCAAATTCCATCTGCCGACGCCGATTCCCCATGATTCGGCGGTTGTTTTGGTCGATAAAGAACGTCAATGTACGGATAAACTCGTCGGAGGTCGTCTGTCGGCGGTCGCAAAGCACCCGCAACACCGGCAGATAGAATCAAATGATGGGAAATGAACCACGGTGATCTATGCGGACCTTTGTATCTACAAAGGAGCGGTGGAGATATTCGCTGATCGGATCGGAAATTTTATTCTTAACCTCGTGGTTTCGGGGAATAAAGTTGTCTTATGATCTTCACCGATATAGATCTTAGGGTTCGATGGGGATGGAATCCGCCACCGTCATGCGCCGAAGCTCCTTCGAAAGACTAAATATTTAAGCAATAATTAAAAAATAAATAGATAAAATAGAATAATCACTCCATCCAGGATAATGGAATAAAATTTATTTGACAAGTATAGAGTGGGCCGGTGGGTACATTGACTATTGTGCCCTAAACAGTTCAAGCAATCCACTTCTCTTCACCGATGATCCACTTTGTCTGATTCAAAACACAAATAAAGTCATAAGATATAAACAAAAGTAAACTCAATTAAGCCAGCGCCGATTCTAAATCTCCTCCCTGACCCACAAAGTCTTGCAGCACCGGTCGATACTCCGATCCTTCATCGGTGACGTGCACCACTCGTCCTTCCTCTACATACGCCTCCACCCATCCCAGACTAGCCACCACGTGGCGCCGACTCAGGTACGGCTCTTCTAGATGGTAAAAGCTGGCAAATTCCGGATCAGCCGCAATGTTCCGTAGGGTCTGTAGATCCCGAATATAGAGTTCCACGGTCAGATCATGCGAGTCAATGGTCCAGTCGGCACCGAGGGAGCGACGGAAGGCGTCTAGGGCGTCGCGGGTGGCTTGCGTGCTGTAGACCTGTTGATCATGTTTCCTTAGTATTTCCCCGACCGTTGGTCAGATCTTTACCGAGGGTGAATGAACCTGGTAATACTGTCGGGTCCCATGCTTTGCATGTAGAGTGGCCGCTTGCTTTGCGTGCAGGGTGGTGCCAAAGTAATGGCAAGATTCCTCGCTACAGGAATCTTTGCGGTAGTGCGCAAGACTGAGACGCAGGAGACGTTGAGCCATGATTGATCAATATTTCTTGAGAGGATAGAAACTGAAGCTTTGAACATCCATGTTTCTAGATCGAACCCAGCTAGTTATAAAAGAGCCCTAAACTAATGCAGGAGTTTCTTCAACATTGTCGGCGATTCGGCGATCGGAGCTCAATGCCAAGTCCCGTAACCCTTATTTTCCTCTCCAATCCTGGGCCTCGTTTGTCAGCGCCGACAATTATCACCGTTATACAACTCTCTCCCTACACACTTTCGGTGCTCACAAATCATTCTTGAGCCTGACGTCTTTTCAGGTGCCACAATCATGTCTTTTTTCTTTCGGCGCAGCTTTCTCTCTACCGAATTCTTAGAAATCAATCAGCCCATGACGATCACAGCGGCCCTTTTTTATGGCCGTGTTTCCCACTCCTGGGCTGCTTTTCAATTCTGTATCCATCACAGATTCTCTAAGTAATCATTCATCATGACGAGCAGCAACAGTTCTACCGATGCGAGTCTCAAGGACCTCACCGAAAAACCCGTCGAGGATCCGACTCCCGCGGACAATGGCGACGACGACGGCGAGCAGTTGACCACGGCGCAGGCATGGCTGCTGGTCTCATCGCTTTGTGTAAGTGTCTTGTGAAGATAGAAATTATCCAGCTAACAGTCGCAGCTTTCTACTTTCATCGCAGCTTTGGAGCAAGTAAGGACTCTCGACTGACGGAGTACTCTTGGGACTGAGACTAACTGGTGACAGACAATTATCTCAACGGCTGCCGAGTCCATCTCGAGATCTCTCAACACTACTCAATTGGAATTCACCTGGATTGGTACTGCGTATCTCTTGCCCGCTGCTGGTTGGTGCTCCTTGACCATGATTTGCTACATCTTTCCTAACTTGACGCAGCTTCAACGCCACCATGGGGAAAGCTCAGCGATATCTTCGGCCGCAAGGTAAGCCATATCTGTGTCCGAATGTAGAATATTCACTAACCCCTTCCAGCCCGTCCTTATGATCAGTATCATCGTCTTCTTCATCGGCTCCTTGATCGGCGCACTGGCTACCAACATCGACATGCTGATCGCCGGACGTGTGATCCAAGGCGTTGGTGGCGGCGGTATCCTGGGTCTCTCCGCCACAGTCATTGGCGATGTGTTCAGCCCTCGGTAAGGGTTCCTTTCCTGGACTATAGACCTGCTCTAATCGTCTTTCCAGTGAGCGAAGCAAATACTACGGCGTGTTGGGAGTCACCTGGGGCGTAGCCTGTGGTCTTGGCCCTATCATTGGTGGCGCCTTCTGCGAATATGTTACCTGGCGTTGGTGTTTCTGGATCAATCGTGGGTCCATCCCTATTCGCATCTTCGTCTATGTGACCTGCTAACCGAATCACCTTTTTTTCAGTGCCCATCGCTGGTGTAGCAGGTGTACTCGTCCTCTTCTTCCTCAAGGTACACACTCCACGGACCCCCATTATGGAAGGCCTTCTTGCCATGGACTGGCTCGGCACCATTGCCATCGTCGGCGCGACAGTAATGTTCCTCCTCGGTCTCGGATACGGTGGTATCGCCTATCCCTGGAACTCTGCCACCGTGGTGTGCTTGATCGTGTTCGGAATTGTGACGATCTTCGTCTACGCGCTCATCGAGTGGAAGGTCGCCAAGTACCCCGTCACCCCATTGCGTCTCTTCAAATCCACCTCTAACCTCGCCACCTTCGCCATCGCCTACATCCATGGTCTCGCTTACATCGCCGACCTTTACTATCTCCCACTTTACTTCCAGATCGTCCTCGGTGCCTCCCCTCTCATGTCCGGAGTGTATCTCCTCCCGGTGGCCGTGACGCTTTGTGTCGCCTCAACGATAACCGGAGTGTACATCAGCCATTCTGGACGGTACCGACCCCCCATCTACTTCGGCTTGGTCATGATGATCCTCGGCCACGGACTGTTCATCAACCTCCAACCCTACGCCAGCTGGTCCCGAATCATCATCTTCCAGATCATCTCTGGACTGGGACTGGGTCCACTCTTCCAAGCGCCCATCATCGCCATCTTCACACTGACTAAACCCGCCGACACCGCCGCTGCCGCTGCAACCGTGTTCTTCGCGCGTGATATCGCAACCGCCATGTCCATCGTGTTCGGCGGTGTGATCTTCCAAAACCGAATCAGCGCGTACAAGAGCGATCTCGACGAGGTGGTACCGCCCGAACTGTCGGAGCTGATTGCCTCGGGCGGAGCGACAACGGCCTCGGACCAGATTAAGGAGCTACCAGCGTTCGCACGGAACGTAGTCCGGGATCGGTACAACAAGGCGCTGCAGAGCGAATGGATCTTCTATACTGCTCTCTCCGCAGCCGCTTTACTGATCAGCGTGTTCATCAGCAAGCAGGCGCTCTCACGGGACCACAAGATGAACAAGACGGGTCTGGACGTGCAGGAAGCGAGTCGTTTGGAGGAACTGGACAAGGAGAAGCAGACTACCTCGACCGATTCTGTGTGATGGTACGGTGTTAAACGAGGTAAACCGCCTTCGGGAAGAGGTGCTTTAATCGGGGTGGATGTCAGCACCTGATGAGGGGAGAGTTTGATAATGCGGTTTCGGAGGTGATATGTGGATGAATTTCATGAATTTTCCTTTGTTTGCTTGATTTTGACCACGCGACAAGTTCATCATACTTGGCTCTGTGGAAGAAAAGACTTTGTTTAGATATCAAGGGGAATGGTTTTTGTTATGGGTTATGTAATAGAGTGCGAATTAATATGATGGATTTCACTGAAGTACATTCTGAACCGGTATACTGAAGATACGATAGAGAGACTATTCTCACATCATGATGATGCAATCTATACAGAGACTACTCCTACTTTATAAACTCATATTTTGCCTGATTAGGGGTGGTTAGTTGGCTATACAGAAGACCAGTTTTGGATCATTTGCAACGGACTCGGTCGAATGCGAAAGCATTAATCTGGAGATAGCTTCACTTTTAGTATACCATGTACCCACGACATCTGCAGATGCCTTCACCAAGCCTAATAGATGTCAGTATCGACCGAGATCACGAAGTAATCAGGTCTACAAGCCGAAGTAGACAAGACCTTCACGAGGTAAGCCGGCATCGACTCCAAACTCCCATCCACCACCAAACCAGTGCAGCAAGTACCGCAAATAGCAAAGCCCTAAAGATACAGCTTCACAAAAGATCAACACGTCTTGTAATGTACATACATACATACACTGAATGGAAATACGCTTACAATTCGTTACAAGAACATACTACAGGGGAGCCTTACACTACTGCCAGCTTATTTAAGATGCATAGAATAGGAGCCGAGCCGGAGGTATTGGCTTCCAATCAAGGTTCGCACTGGAAAGGTTAAAGAGTCTTATCCTGCCTTATGAAAGCTTGTTTGAGGCGGCAGATTTGCTGCAGATTAGTCAAGTTCATCCTTCAATCTTTAGTTCTGCAACTTTATCTTGACTGATTCTCTCTTCTACAGTTCTGTAAACACCCTTATTTACGTTTGATTGGATTCGAGGTTGCTGTATGTGACAATCTAGGGTCATATAAAGAGGAAACATGTCCTTGGTCATAGATATATGCACTTATGCATATAGTTCTTGGCTGGGTGGAGCATATGTCGCGTCTTTGCTGTAGTTTCAAATCAACAAGCGAATGTAAGCCTACCTGAGGCATGTATAAGCTACGGAGACTAAATTGAAAATATCTCACGGTTTCTGAAGCTGAATCTTTAGTCGAAAAAATTCCCTCGGGATACATGAGCGATTGAACCACGGCATTTGACTGGGTTATGTGTGTTTTTATTTCAGGTTCAGCTAAATAAATTGAGTAAGGCCATTCAATGAGGTATACTATACGGTCGTTTGATAATGAAAGGATTCTAAATATCTGGACAACGTCAGGAAACCTGACGTTGTCCAGATATTCTCGGTCTTCCTCTCATTTTATTACCCAGATGGCTAATTCTTGAGACGCGAATTCTAACCAAAACTTCAGGTATGACTCTTCATTCTTCCTTCCGAATTACCTTTACTTCTATTAAGTTTTATCGAGGTCCTGACGGGTGACTGAGACCTACGCTTAAAGCCTATAGTATACGCACTCAGTTCATAGACGCAAAGGAATATTCCTGATATCATAGTAATAACATTTCACTGACAGCGGAAGCACCACAAGATTACGGAGCAAGCACTCGTCTTGGATTCTTTGATTCTGAAAAGAAACAACAATGGTCAAAATGTCCTTTGGCCGAGGCATCGGCGGACTAGTTTCATGGCCAAGGAATGGCCACGTAGACTAGGGTCAACGCCGACACCGAACATCGGAATCGGCGAATCGATCACACCACAAAAAATTACAATATCTACCAAGGAACGTGTCTACCCGACGGCGAGTTCTATGGCAGCATGGGTGGCCAAGGCTACATCACCGAATACCGTCACATTGATGTTGTCGCCAGAACTGCCGGACGTCGATAATGGAGGACCGAATCGCACATGTTCCTGGGTTGCAACTGCGGGGATGGTTGAGGATAGAATGCCACACATAACAAGTGCCTGAGAGAATTCGGCAGCCCAGCCAGAGATATCTTAATCGCAGATCAAAATGCCACCTGGTAAGTTAAGGAATATGGCGGCGATTAATGAGACAAAACAGATGTTGGCCGATCCAGTGTACTCCCTCGGTTGAAGCGAGCGGCAGCTGATAAATGGAGGTTTCCAGGAAGAAGTCAGATTAGGGCAAACCCGGAAAGGGGCAAATAACCTTAACTTATACTTTTATTGTTGAAACATTCTACATTCTAGAGCAAATGACCATACAATTGTTTTGAACTTAGAACATTCATAGCTGTCTGCAAGCACCCTGAACAATGTACTTCAAATGAGCTACACAACACAAATTCACCATCACCCAGTGACAAGCGCTTATGTCCTCATTTGCAGGATTGGCGACACAAACTCAAATGGGCTGCATGGAAGATACAGAATGAGACCCGTTGGAGTTCGACGGCCAAACCTATCTTTTGCGCCTTGCCCATGCCATCGTTTCTGATATCTGGTCAGCGGTGTGTATGTCCGCGCCATTGGATGCTGCTCGATAGCGTTATCTTCTTACATGGCACGGATTAGGCCGACTAAAGCACGCCACGACGAGACACGCAAAGAAAGGAGGTGTGCTGATCATGAATTAGACGGGTACGTAGCCCTTTCTATGTATAAAAGGTCCATCCATCCCCGGTTGAGACCAAAATCATTCATCCACGAGTCTGGCAGTTTATCCCTACATACACGAAGCAGCATCTACTTGACTTCCGAACTTACAAATTCCAAACTTGAAACCTCAAAATGCGCTTTATTTACCTCCTCATGGCTTTGCCGTCGTTGTGCCTTGCAGCACCTGCTAGTGGTACGTCTATCCACGTCATGAACTGAATGTCCAGACACTAAATCCTATCACAGCGTCACCACGGGGCTTGACGGTTGCCAGAGATGAACAGCCGACTCCTGAATGGGATATCGATGGCCTTGAATGCGGGGGACACCAAGCGTATAAGAGGGGGGTTGACTGCTCTTAGGGATATTGAATGGACCTGAGATAGCACGCATGCGCTTACTTTCAGATCACAAGGACAGTGGTGGTTAGGAGACTGTTATTTATGAGTGGGATTGGTGATGATGGTGGTAATTCGATAGTTGGAAGGGGCCAAAATAATCATAGCTGCATTTTAAAGCCTAGACCGGTTCTTTGAGACATCAATGAGAGATAGCTATTGGGTTGGTGCGTGTGCACTATGCTAGTGTCTTAAGGCGCGATATAATGTGCTTTTTTTGATAAGAAAGACATTGAGCAAGCTAGGTATGGGATGGTAAAACTTGTATTTACTTCATAGTCCTTCCAGATTGGGATACGATGCTTTTTACAACTAGTTAATCTCCGAGGAGTGTATATGCAAGACAAGACGGAATTAAGAGCTACTAGAGCTACTGTGTTATAGTTTGGTTTTTATGTAGATTATCAAATTCACTTTTAACAAGAGTCTAGATCTGGTTCAATTCAATATGGTATTACGGTGAATTGCTGCTAATAGTAAAGTTGAATGGGCTTGCTGGAATGGAAGGTTATTAGTTAGTGTTACTTCAGGCTTCTTATTCCAAGTTTGGACCTACGCAGTTCAGGATGATAGTCCGGGTGACGGATCAAATTATGATCGAATCCGTTGAAGCTGTGCGTCAAAGCCCATTTCTCGATGGACTCCCAATGGGCGCATTTATGCACGACTTCAAAATTTGGCCGCGGCTTAGGATAATTTGGAACCCAGTCAAAGGTATTGAGAGCCAAATCCGCGTTGCACATGACATACTGGCACAGGTATACCTCACGTTTGCGCTAGTAAGGTAAGGGTTCCAGTTTTCCAATCTCACACTATTAATCCTGGCGAAATATGACTGAAACCATGTCCAGCATGCAATAAAGAGTTTCATGGACGTTCATGGATATCATACGGCTCAGAATCACGATATTGCGGCTTGAAGTTGGCGGGATCTACTAAGCTTGGGGTCTAAAGGGTTGTTTCGAGTCACGATAGGTCAGAAAGGTGTCATCAAATACAGAGAACAGGATAAGGTCGGACGTAACAGCACAGTAATTGTTAATGGAATTTACGCGTTCTAATCTCCTAGTACAATATAATCTACAAACCTTGCCACTAGTGCCTTTGGGCTTTGAACGGGGACAGGAGGTTTTAACTAGGCTTGGTGCCTGTATAGGTGGAACGCATCAGGTGGAATAGTATATGATAGATAGGAGCGAAGAAGGAGCAGGAGGTGTCTTCCAGTGGTGACGGTGATTTCTTTAGTTCTGTGCTATACTTTTTTCTGTGTGAGATTAGATGGTGGTCTTTATCAGATCAATATGATTGATTGTTCGGTTTATAGTATCTCTAGGCCAGCTGATACGACTTGCATCAAAGGGATGTGACTTTGGAGTACAAAACATGTAGATTATTCGCCACGTGCGCATACAAGACCGGTTTTCTCAAGTGAATTTGAAATCATCTATACTGTATACCAATAGATCCCAACGAAAGGCGCAGTGAGCACCCATTTTCTCCATTCCATTGAAATCGCCATCGATGCATGTATATCGTGCTCATCTTGACACGGATACTCGGATGTGATAATTCGAATACCAAAGACCATTATAGACGTGATAGATAGTTCATATTGTGTAGCAAACATTTAGGATAAACTGATATTACCAAGTGTATCCAGGCCCATCCAAGTAGGTGGTTAGGATAGGTGAAACTGTGCTCGGTTTCTGACAAATGATATACTTCAAGAATGTGAGTAGTGGAAGGATTCTAGCCCTGTTGATATTAGACGAGTCAACAAATGATAGACAGTATAGAGAGAAGCTTGACTTATTTAAGACACCGTCTCTTAAAATAAGCAAGACACTAACCCTGACAGGGTTCTTTCTTTGGGCACTTTCTTTGGGTAAGATAAGACGGACACCGACGGGCGTCCGCACGGCAGGAAGTGGGTCAAACCTTGATAACAATAGTGAATGCTTTCAAACTCCTCTAAAAATAATACTCAAATTAATTACACACTTTGAAATTTCAGAGTAGCATAGTGTAACACAAATCAGGATATCTTGGCTACATAGTTGTTGGCCTAGTAGCCTATACAGAAATATGAGGCCTCTAGGGCTTTGGTCTATCATGTGGAGATACCAGAATTGACGCTCGTGATTTCTGAATTAAATCTGTTCTACTCCAATTTTTGCTCCCCCTCTCCCTTCGATCTGTTTTGCTACAACTTGTTTTCTTACCCAGTTGTCTGAATATCTCCCCACGTCAACTTCTTGCCAGATACAGAACCATGGGTAGCGAAACTCTGCCCGATAGAGTCTACGCGGCGAAAGACGCGGGGTCATCGGGGATGGACGACTCAGACCAATATGATCCTCTATTGATGGACGCGGATAACAAATTCTCAGAACGATGTGAAAGGCGGGTTGGCAGCCGAAGTCACTTATTACTTCTAAATGGCAGCTTGCTTCTCTTTTCGATTCTCTCGATCATCATAGGAGGCATCAACACTACCATGCTCTCGGCCGTTGAGAACGTCACTATCAAAATGCAGGATGAAATTGAAGCTGTGCAAATGGCCCTGAAGACAAATGACCTACGTCGACCCTCACATCAATCGACTGGGGATGAATTCGGCCATTGTGGGAAATCCATTGCAGAGGCCCGGGAGCTGGGTTGCATCTTCGATCCAATGTCCTGGGCGTGGCAGCGGCCAGAATGCTACCATGCTGACTTGGTAAACGAGTTCCTGAGGAGAATGGATTGGCATTTTTACCTAAGTAATGAAACCATCCCGACGGAGGAGGTGCCACGCGAGGAATGGGAGCGTGGGGATCACTCTGTTCTTTGGGGCCCACGCATGTGGCATCAATTCCACTGTACCTATTCCTGGAGAAAGTTTCACGACGCCTTCCGTCATCGAATGCCCATGGACAATGATATCCTCCAGACGAAGCACACGCTTCACTGTGATACTGTTCTCCTTCATGATTATGACCCGCAGATTTCGGTGCCGTGCGACCACTGGGAGGGCGGATGCCAAACAACAGAACTTCATGCAGGCTTCAACCGGTGCGGTTGGTATTGAAGTGACAGTAATATATGGGCGTGGCTTGATTTGGGGCTCTAGAGGCATGTCAAGCTGAACCAAGAGAATGTCGAGTAACTTGAGTTGTGTCACTTGTGTGGCAGCCGGATATAGATATGTACTGGATTTGATAGCATAGACTGCGTATAGAGACAAGATGTTTGCCGTGAACATGATATCCGTAATGGTACTTTTTTACATGATCTCATGATAAGTGGACGGCGATAAAGTGGCTAAATATAAGACATTCTCTCTTATCTCTTCGCTAAATTGTTGATTGCGCCATACTAGGGGTTCGTTAGCTTGCTGATGAGCGTTACTTTCTCTTCCTCTTTTTGTCGCAAATATGGAAGCAACAACGTAAAAAGAATGCATCGCAGCATTGTATTGTCGCCTATGTGCTCGCTCGAGGTTAATAACAGTTTCAGCGCTGCGATAGATGGTGGGTGTCGTGATGGCTTTGATTTCACAGTGTTGTTCGAGCAAACCATCCTTGGCCTTGTTCCTGCAGTCGCATTTCTCCTTTCAAGTCCATTTCGGTACAAAGTCCTGGTTCAGAGAGAGGTTCGAACTCGGCCTCATATAATGCGATTGGTAAAGCTGGTAAGACCCGTCAGATCCCAGATGGTTGAGGGAAATAACAAGTAACGTTGACTTTACCTCAGATGGCTGCATTGGTCCTTGCTACAATTCAACTTGCCCTACTGATCAGCTGGGCAAAGGAAGTTAGGCCGTATAAAAAGTTCCCTGTGGTGTTGAGCGCGGTGAATTTGGCAGTGGCAATGGAAATGACGGTCTTGACGTGGGTGGAAGATGAGCGATCAGTTAGACCGTCAACACTCCTCGTGATCTACCTTGTCTTCACCTTACTATTAGATACTGTACAGATGAGGACTTTGTGGCTATACTACGGGGATACTCTGCTTCCTATGCTTTTCACGGCAAGTATCACTGCTAAAATCGTGATGGTGCTTTTTGAGAGCTGGGGGAAGCAGAATCATCTCATCGGGTCATATCAGAATCTTTCTCCAGAGTCGACAAGTGGGATTGTCAATCGATCATTCATGTGGTGGCTGAACCGTTTCTTCTTCAAGGGCTTTCGATCTTCGATTACTATCGATGATCTCGATCACCTCGATAAGCCCCTGGAGTCCGCGGAAACGGCGCGCAAGGCATTGGGAACTTGGGCTCGACGCCAACATCCCGAGCGTCGCTTTGAGTTCCCATGGCAAATGTGCAGAGTGTTCAAGGGTCCACTGGCTCTAACTATACTTCCACGCCTGTTCATGATCGGATTCACCTTCTCACAGCCCTTCCTCATCGCTTCTATTCTCAACTGGCTTGACAATTCGCATAGAGAAAGCAGTGAAGGGTATGGCCTCGTCGGCGCCACGCTTCTAATATATGTTGGAATGGCCCTCTCAAACCTCATATACGATCAGTCGTTGTGTCCGTTTGTGACAATGTTTCGAGGGGCTGCCTCATCGATGATCTACGACCATGCCTTACACATCCCCGATGGTACCCTAGAGGATCGTTCCGCCATAATTACTCTAATGACCACCGATATAGATCGCATCATCAGCTGTCTGGTGATGTTGAATGAATCTTGGGCGCGGATGATCGAAGTAGGTATTGGCATTGCGCTGCTTGCACTTCGTTTAGGATGGATTTGCCTGATGCCACTGGTCATCATTCTCAGTAAGGGTTTCAATTCTGGTACATATACGGCGAATCCTTGCTGAAATTTGATAATAGTATCTAGTAGAGGGACAGTTTTTATCTCAAAGCATATTGGAGGGCACCAGAAGATATGGGTGGATGCTGTGCAGCAACGCATAGCAATCACCCGTTCAATGTTAGGTAACATCCACACAGCCAAAGGGGGTGGGCTAAGTCAAACTTTTATGCGGCTCGTACAAGGGAAAAGAGACCACGAAACCCATCAAATGGCCAACTACCGATGGAGTGTGGTCTGGAAGAATATGATTCAGAACTTGCCTTGGGCTTTAGCGCCAGCCTTGACGTTCATTGCCTACGCCGCTCAAGGAAATGAATTGAATGTTACCACGGTGTTCAGCAGTCTTTCTATCATAACCCTTTTGACAAGCCCAGCTTCTAAACTACTCAGCGCGATTCCTTCGATAGCCGCTGCAACGGGGTCTTTTGATAGAATTCAAGCGTTCCTGTTGCTGGCACCTGGCTCAAAACACAGACGGGGGGGCCTTGATCACACGAGTGAAACGGGAGTTGATGCATCTCTGCATAGTGACCATGTGCAATATATGACATTTAAAGATTTGCCAGACATTGCTGATTCCCAAGCACCTGCCGTATCCATGGATGGTGTCAACATTCGCCCATCTCCCTCGGCAAAGGTTGTCTTAAGAGACATTAATCTAAAAATCCCTCTCGGGGCGCTGGTTATAATTCAAGGGTCGGTTGGCTCAGGCAAATCGACCTTGCTTCGGGCGTTACTTGGTCAAGCAATTTGTGAATCAGGTTCCACGACAATGACCATTCGAGGACTGGCCTTCTGCGCGCAAAAGCCGTGGATCCCAAGTGGGACCATCCGCGATGCAATATGTGGAGCCCTTTCGGGAGGCGTAAAGGAGGGCGCTTTCGATAAATCGTGGTATGCGACTATTCTTCATGCATGTGCTCTTAATATCGACCTGGATCTACTTCGCGAGGGGGACGCCACGCGAATTGGACACGGATCCGGCCATATGCTAAGCGGTGGTCAAATGCATCGGATCGCTCTTGCTCGAGCAGTATACTCCCGCAGGAAGCTTTTGCTTTTAGACGACATATTCAGCTCTCTGGACCGGGAAACCAAGACTACGATCATAGCACGTCTTTTTGGGGCCGACGGACTACTCCGAAAATCAAATTCCACAGTAGTATTGGTAGCACATGAAGGTAGGCCTGTCTCCATGGGTTCCTGTCGCCTATTACAAGCTAACACCCTGGCAGTGCAGCAACTACCATGTGCAGATCAGATGTATGTTCTCGAAGATGGGCACCTTCGTCCACAAGAGCCGTATGGAGGAACTGCGTACAAAGAAATGTTATCTGATGCCGCTGACGCTGAGGGCTCGAGTCGATTCCCAGGGCTGGCCATAGAAGATAAAGCCACCATGATCTCCACGGCAAACAAGATCGACGATCTCAGGAGGGTAGCAGGAGATTCTGCTGTCTATATGTACTATCTTCGCCACGTTGGGTGGACGAATGCCGTGATTTTTGTGTTCTTTGTAACAATGAATGTCTTCTCTAGTACCTATAGTCGTATGTGGATTCTGCTTATGCTACTGGCGATATCACTAACATTGAGGCTTTACTAGAAATTTGGCTCGAGCAATGGGCTGATCATGCTGGAGCCCGAAAGGCACTCTATGTCACTGTGTATTTCTTGCTCGCCGTCTGCAACACCGTCGGAAATGGTGGTTATGTTTGGTGAGACGTTCTGTCCGGTGGTAAATCATGACTGACTCCGGATACCACGATAGGGCTATCCTCATTTTGATTTCACCGTCCACAGCGCGCCGACTTCATCATGTCGTACTAAATACTGTCATCATGTAAATCCATCGCTCCTTTCTTGCTTTTCCGTCATTGCTGACACTCAAAGGGCAACGCCTCGATTTCTATCCACTGTCGACATCGGATCAATACTAAACCGAAACCCTCATAGAAAGCGACTTGCCCATTTGTATCTTAATCACAGTTTCAAGTAAGATCTATAATATTTCACTCAACGTCCAGGAAGACATTCAGATCACTATGGTCTGCGAATACTTGAAATTATTGCTAATGAATCCAGATCTCTTTTCATCTATTGCCAGTGCTACACTAATAGCTACCGGATCGACGTACATGGTAATATCTGTTCCTTTCCTGATTGCCACCGTGTTTCTGCTGCAACACTTCTATCTGAAGACATCACGACAGCTTCGTCTACTGGAACTGGAAAGCCGAAGCCCCTTGTATTCCCATCTTCTTGATACTGTCGAGGGACTTGCTACAATCCAAGCATTTGGCTGGGAAGAAAGCTTTCAGATGGCCAATTCAACATTGCTGGATGTCACCCAGCGCACGTACTACATGCTTAATTGCATCCAGCGCTGGCTCACCTTGGTCTTAGACCTCATTGTCGCTGCCGAAGCGGTCACTGTTGTCAGTTTGGCAGTGTCTTTGAGACATGCAACGAGCGTAGGGTTACTTGGAATATCGCTCAACAGCATTCTCGGTATGTTTCCCGCGTCACTTTACTTGGCTTATTCCGCCCTTTTCAGGTCAAGACTTGTATATAATCCGGCTGACTTGCCTCCATTAAACTTTCAATGGTAGCCTCTCATCTCTCATTTCGGGTTGGGCACAGTTGGAGATATCCCTCGGCTCAATCTTCCACGTCAAAGATTTTGAACAAACAGTCCCGCGTGAAATATCTGCTGGGTACCAGGAAATACCCGTCGACTGGCCAACTCAAGGGGGTATTGATATCTCGAGGGTGACTGCGCAGTACAGGTATGTATTCCGCACGAAATATGATCAATGACCACACTTGAATCGCATTACTAACGAGGGAAAGTCCTGGAACAACGGTACTGAGCAATGTCTCTTTGAGGTGTTTGCCAGGTCAGAAAATTGGGATCTACGGACGTACTGGGAGGTGAGTATCATCTTGCGACAAGGCCATTTTGCTAGGAATACCAATCCTGTCTGACTTCTTGTGTAGCGGAAAGAGCTCATTACTGTCGACGTTGTTGGGCATGCTTACTGTGACCGATGGCTCAATTGTTATCGACGGCATTGACCTAGCTACTCTTCCTCCCGATATAGCCCGCGAAAGGCTCGTCACCGTTCCTCAAACACCACTCATCATGGTTGGCTGTACAGTCAGATTAAATCTAGATCCCACTAAAACTCTCCCAGACACAGACATCATCACGGCTCTCATCCGAGTCGGACTCTGGGATGGTGTGTTACTCGAAAGAGGCGGGCTAGATGCTGAGATAAGTGACACTCTATCGCTATCCCGAGGCGAGCAACAGCTACTACAACTTGCTCGTGCAATGCTGAAAGTACAAGCAAACAATGCCAGGATCCTGATGATAGATGAAGGTACCAGCAGCGTCGACTTGAAAACCGACGATAGAGTACAAGAACTTCTGCAACAGGATCCCTTTCGTTCATGCACAGTTCTCACAGTTGCACATCGGGTTCATACTCTCTTGAGTTACGACCTAGTCATCGGTCTAGACCAGGGAAGGGTCGTGGAAACGGGCGAGCCCATGGTTATGAGTGATCGGGAAGGTAGCATTTTTAGCACCCTCCTGAACAGCTGGGGGAAATAGATAGTATCATTGGACCAAGGCTTGTCTGTTCTACCATTGAGTTCATTGAAATTTCTGAGCGTGGTACTCTCCCCACCAGTCCCTCTGATGAGTCCGTTACCCAGAAATAAACCTAATTTAATCGGCTAATTTGCTAACCCATTGCAATCATTCACCGCATACGGCATGGATTGGAATGGCCTCTGGGTCCGGAACCCTTCGCACAGCTGAGATTTCACTGGATCCAGGGTTTGAAATCACTTGGCACTGGACAGACACTACGTTTACGCGACCATATCTGACCGCATGCGGAAGGCATCATGAATGCATTACATCACCAACATCACATTCCGATTCTAGATTCTCCAATTAAAGAATTTACGAGGCACAGCCCAGTAGATATATAATATAGTACTGTTTTCCTTTGGATTCAAGTTCCCATTTTAGTCTGGAGATCTCATCTTCGGTCAAATTTCTCGGTCGATAACAGTCTCATCAGGATGCGCATTTTCACTCTCGGGGCCTCTCTAGCCTACCTCTTATGCTTCGGTGCTCCAGTCGCGGCAAATTACCAAACTGATTATGATCGTCTCTGTCTAAAAGGCAATCCAGTCACCGTCGGCAGCACCACGTACACTGTGTCTTGCGACAAAACCCTGGGAGGGTCAAGTCCTCCGGTGCAAAAGCTCGGACATACAACGGATCCATCCCCCGAGGAGTGTGCTCAAGTCTGTGAGAATGACAGAAGCGCTTGCTCGGCAGTGATTTGGGCGACTAATGCCTGTTACATATCATCTGATTCGGGGACTTCCCTATACAACGCCCCCGGTGTAGTGGTCTTGACTCCACCACCGGGCAAGACTCCGGTCGAGGTACTGCAAGAAGACCTTCGAACGTGCGAGAATGCACGCGACGACTACAAGAAGCAGTTGGAGGATGAAATCAACAAGCATAAGCCTGCGCCGCCACCGGATCCCAATGCACCGCTGGACCTACGGTTCGGGGGCTGTAAGTATTTCTTTTGGATGGATTGTTTAAAGAGTATAAATAGCTAATAGATAAAGGCCTCCCGGCAAACGACGGTAAGATATACAAGTATGGCTCGAGGAAATATAAGATTCGATATAATCATTGTATTCTTACCCTAATCCTAGAGGGTTTGCTTGGCATCTACTGATCAAGTCTTAGTCCCCAACTATTCGCGTTACTCGACCATATTCTATAGCGACAATTACAAGGGAAGTTTTATAGACTGTCTTGAGATGTGCGCACAATCATCTAGTCAGTGCACAGGGATGCGATTCTACACTTTCTCAGACAGTCGTAAAACCTATTGCCAAACTTGGAATAAATCGGACGCTAAGCCCCAGCCTGTGAACTCGAATCGCCATGGAGAGTGTGTAGCAACGCTTATATGATGACATATCGGCCACCGATACTGAGGCAATCATGGAGTGGGTACCATGATGCGTCTATAGTTGTTATTCCTTCTGACTTGTGGATGAGATTGGATTTGGTCTGCTATCATCGCAAATAACGGTATGGTGTTCTGTGGTGTATAGGAATCAGCGGGTTGTTGCCAGACTACCACACTGCAAAACAAGCCCATTGGTTTCACTGCTACAGAGTACAATAGGCTCTGCGTAACAGTAAGACAGCAGCATTATTAAAGACATGATCTCACCAGCTTGCCGGGCGTAGCTGAGTACCCTATACAGACACCTACCTCATGATTTAATTCATTCTCTAAAAGTACTGTTCCAAGAAGCTCAGCACAACAGCATAGCCTCTTTCGTACTCCTTCCGAACCAGCTCATCCTCCAAATCCGATCGCGCCGCCATCCACCCGTGAATCTGCGTTGAAAAGGTCTCAAAGTGGTGAGGAACCTGAAGGCCACTGCGATATGCCTCGACATCCTCGCTCGGCTCATCCTTCGACGCTAACATAGCCATGGGAACATTCACATTCTTGGCCTCGGCAGGATCAACCATAGCAGGATGGCACTGCACCGCAGCCTGGAAAGTCGTGTTGCCTTGTCCAGCACTCAGACTGGCAATTTTCCCACCCCAGCAGTGACCGACAATGGCCCATTTAGCGAAGCCCTTTCCGTTCGAGGCAGACTTGTTCGCGTCGCTGATGACCCCGGGGATCTTGGACAAAGTGTTCAGGGGACCGGCCTTTGTTTGGAAGAATGTATTCAACTTCTCCTGATGTGTCTCTGTGGTGGGGGGATACCAAGATATATCGGCCGGACTGCCCTCGAAGAAATCGGGCATGAAGACACGGTATTGGCGGATCGGGCTGGAGGTGGCTAGAATGTCGGCTCCTTGAAGCGTTTGCGGGAAGAAGCCGAAGATATCTGTTGGTTTATTTCGATTAGTACATTGAAATTACTGTGTAAGGGTCTCTGGATTAAATGACGTACCGTAAACGAGGAGGATGGCGTCGGTTGCGAATTCAGGGCCGACAACATCTAGTTTGATTAATAGGTGTCCGTACGAATAGGAATGCTAGTAATACATACAAGTCTTAAGGCCATTGAGGGTGATGTACTCGCCCTTGGGCTGGTATCCCTTTGCCAGCACAGGCGGGATGCTGTGGTAGAAATTAGTTCGGCTGCAAAAGATGTCCTATTCGTGTCAAGGGTACTAACGAGCAACACGCTTTACTGATAGACATGGTGAATTTGGGTTAAGTGATAATTTTGTCGAATCTTGTAACCGGCAGTCGAGCAACTGTCTAATGTAAGTTATATTGAGTAAAGCACTCTGCTACGCCGAGGACACCTTTTCAGTATAGCTAGTTAAGTTCCTTCATAACTGGCCTAACAAGACGACAAGATAAAAACTCTACTTTGGGTAAAAAGCT
The DNA here is from genome assembly GCA_009193465.1 of Aspergillus avenaceus. Lineage (NCBI taxonomy): Eukaryota > Fungi > Ascomycota > Eurotiomycetes > Eurotiales > Aspergillaceae > Aspergillus > Aspergillus avenaceus. The sequence goes on along the minus strand of ML742109.1, from coordinate 51,158 downwards.
CGGACGCTCTGGCCGAGCAGAGTCATCCAAGGACTCGGCGGTTGAGTGAAGATCTCGAGTAAACTCATTATCCCGTGTGGAGCTTGAGGACCATACTCCACTTTCCAATCTGCTGCAGACTGCAGACTTGGCAGTCAATATTCGGATGGACTACACTAAAGCTCGCGCCACGCAATCAATTGTCTTTAAAGTAGTCGTCAGATCCGGGGGTTGATCTGCCACATTCCACCAAGGCCATTTCCTGTCTACCCATCTATATACCAGGTCATGCAGTGGTGTCCAGCTTAATTCTCCTGCCGTGGAATCCATGACTGCCGAATTCCTTTCGATTTATTGTATATTTGCAGTGTGAGAATATAAGGATCGGGGTGAAGAAACCCCCAGATATTAGAGAAAAACTCGGAAACGCCTGAAGAATGGGATTTCCGAGCCATTTTTCCAACGGAGTCTATTATGTATTACCAATTAAGCAGGAGTTCTACTCGATTCCAGAGATTTCCGAGTCCGAGAGACCCACACGCCCGGCGAGGAGGTCACTTAACCGGTTCCGAGAAGCCCTATCGTGTGAAAAATACGTCATTGTGAAGTACAATTTCTGCGAATGCAAAGTCTTCTTCCCTCAGACTACCTCTATACCGCAACCATGTCCAATCTATCATCCTTTACCTGCGCTCTCGTCACCGGCGGCGGTGGCGGCCTCGGCAAAGCAATCGCATCCTATCTCCTTGGAAAGGGCAAGAAAGTGATCATAGCCGGCCGGACCGAGCATACCCTGCGCCAAACTGCACAGGAAATCGGAGCCACCGATTACTTTGTCCTGGATACGGGAGTCAATTCACAGATCCCATCATTTATTCAGACTCTTGTTACCAAATACCCCGAAATCGACTGTCTTATCAACAACGCCGGAGTCCAGAGACCTCTTCAAATTGTCAAAGATGACCCTTCCGACTTCCTCACCAAGGCGGACCAAGAGATTGACATCAACATCAGAGGCCCCATGCATTTGACTCTTGGATTATTGGAGCACTTCAAGTCAAAGGAGTCCGGTGTAATCATGAACGTGTCCTCCATTCTAGCGTTTGTGCCGTTTTCCGTCATCAACCCCGTGTATAACGGGACCAAAGCCTGGTTGCACTTTTGGTCGATGAACCTGCGCACCCAACTGGCGCGGGCCGGCTATGAGAAGATCAAGGTTGTAGAGATTGCGCCGCCGTCGGTGGGGACTGATTTACATCGGGACCGTGAAGATCCGGATGACAATAAGAAGGATAAGAACCCTAATGCCCTGACAGTGGATGAGTTTATGGGGTTCTTCTCGGTGGGGTTGGAGCGCGGTGACGATATCATAGCTCCAGGTTTGAGTCAGGGAGTGGTTGATAATTGGTACAAGGAGTTTGGACCTTTCTACGAGCGTCTAGCGTGAAGGGAAATAATACATATGGAAACTACCATGTCAAGGATAGCATATTGAATATTGTGCTTCGGAATTTATGTCATCTTTAGAATTAGCAGGTTTTCCTTCAAGTATTTGACATTCGACGATAAATCCATCCCCATCCTGCATAATGATGATCTCTTGTTCTTGGTCAAGTCACTTGTATGCTGGGTGCATTTCCATATCAACGGCAAACAGCTTTCGTGGCATTTCCGACATCAATCGAATATGGTTCAGGCAGCCACAGGGTTTAACCTGGAAGCATAATCCGCGTTCATAAATGTACTAACAAGTGGCAACTGCGCAAGGGGCAGGAGTTCTGCAGATCACAACTCTATTTATTAACTTAATCAGCTTCCGCATCGCCTTGGCGAGACAACTGCGGTCAAGTTTAACTTTATCGAGCTTTGGCTACAGGCTCGAGCTTAAACTCAACCTGAATTATGGGTGTCGGTGGCTCGTTGTACAGATTCCATGTCCGTGTTGAATAGGGCTTCATTAAGTCACATGCGCGGTGACCAATTTTTTAATATCTAACAAACTTTGCTATAAGATTACCAGTCCAACAATTATAATAAGAATACCAGACCGAGATTCATTCTGCAGCCCAGCTCCAGTGGCGTTCTTCCTACGGGGAATCCAGGGGGTTGCAGGAATGCAGAAACAGTGTGTTTTTCTTTTGTCTTTTTTCGAAAAAAGAAGAAAATCTTCGCTTTTCCTCTGTCATGTCACTCTCTGATTTGTTCACCAAAAATATGCATGGCTGGCTGAGATGTGGATCCTTGTGACTACTGTCTTGCAGTGGTTGCGGTCATTTCTGCAGGAATGCCGACAACGTCACCAACTCCGCAATGGTCGACCATGAAACGTCTTCCCAAATGGATTTACATAAATGATTAGTAAACTAAGAGAGGCCGTGGGATGTGTGATGTCTTGGAATCATATGCAAGCCTAGTTGGACAAATTGTCAATCCTATAGAGCCTTGTGAAGCAATCACTGACGCAAACGGAACCGCGGAATGTAACCCTCTGAGACAGTAACTAGCAGTATTTGAGAGGCATAAAGTGCTATAAGTACCACAGTATTCCCTGGTCCCTTTGGCCGTTGACTGATAACACAATCCTTAGCCATTTAACTCAACCCATCCTTAAAAGTATCTATATCTACAATGTCAAACCAAGAGACCTACATCGGCAAGTACTTTATCCTCGATGCCCTATATGATCAGGATTTAACATATCTTGAGTAGGTGGTGGCGTTACGGTCACTCATCCCCAGCCGGATGTCTTTCTAGCCAATAAGGGTGATGAGCGCGAGGGCGAGATTGACATCAAGTGGTCTTCGAATAATATATCGGTATGTTGTCGATCATGGAGAAGCCTTAATGTTCCGATAACTGACATGACTAGGCTCGCGGCTGGTTCAATTCCAAAGACTATGAGCTCATGCTGGGTGTCCATTTCAACGGTGTATACTGTGGAAATATAAAAGGCAATGTTCGGAATGGCCCAGGTGGAGTCCAACTCTACTTTCAGTCCCCAGATAGCGGGGGATCTGTGAGCTTTTACTGGGAGGGTAAGAACGAGCTTTTGGCTCGCTTCAGCCTCCATGCGCCAGGCCAGGACCCTATATCTGGGCAAGAGAAGGTTGCGGAGTGGTAAGTCGCTGAACAATGTGATGCGGTTTTGGATGAGTTCCCTGGATATGTCCTGTCCTTAGCTGAGGAACAGTTGGGCCGTGATAAAGCTCCAACTCTAGTGCACAGCTTATATCGTCTTTGCCAGAGATATCTGAGGATTGGTTTACATATAGTCCTGAAATATAAACCGCCAGTCATATTTTATACCCCTTCTTCCGCGCCAGCCATCATAGTTAGTATTTTCGTGGTTGTCTTTAGAGCCCTATAACGAATCAAGATCGAGTTATAGTCAATGGATGTGTGAGAGATACGCTACCAGAATTCTTATACACATCTCCTACCGTGAGATGGATTGGACGCTACTCCATTTAATTACAACCTTGATGTTAGCCATTAGACATGTACCTTTTTCAGTCTTTGACCCCATTTCTAAACTGAGAGTCTAGATTCCGGTCACATCTCATGCAACATAGCAAGGGGCTGTCTCTATCTTCGGAATTAGAATTTTCATCCCTTGATTCACCCACTTATAATAACAAATCGTATGCTCTACCCCACAATTAAATGTGGCTGGCTATGTTATGGATACCTTTTACTCTCAGCTACTCCACAAGGAATGTGCATTCTCGTCATTTATGGCCGCATGCATCTCAAACGGCATATGTCAATGTCAAGTGTTAGGGTTATCCTTTTTTCCACTACCCCAAACAGAGAAATGCCTTAAACGATCCATCAGTGGACAGTCACAAGCCGCGTGATTCATCTACATATGTGATTGCATCATTTGGATAGTATATGCAGCTGCTTTGGAAAGAATTGCAACACTGTATGAAACGGTGAGGGAATTGATGACGCGACTGGAGAAGGGGGGATGTAACCCTCTGAGAGAGGAGCTGGGTCTCAACTACGGGGTTCGAAGCATAAGTCAATACAACAAGAATCACCCTACCTATGTCGTTCCGTTTTCTCCGGTGATGTAGGATAATGCCTACATGGTGAAGTCTGTTCGTCTTGATGGCCTTGTTTACGTTTTAACAGACACGTTCACCCGGTTCTATTCATCTAGTATTGTTGCCCCTAGCATACAGGGGCCACGATTTCTATGACTCAGTATGTTGTATTTCATTGAGGCTTAGTGAGAGTTTTCACTCCCCAATAATGAAATTTTTTTAATAAGGCCGAAGCAGATGTATATTTAGTTATATATCGATTAGTGAAAGGTAAAGCCGCAGGGGACTCCCATGGATAATCAAAAGGCATAGGTATTACAGCACAGGCTGACCACACGCCTAGCTAATTTACTCGCAAGATGCGCCAGTAGGGACATTGTCGCACTTGGAGCTAGTCTCACCACCGGTGATGGAGACACCCGACCAGGTCCAGTCCGAGCAGCTGTCCGATCCGCAGAGGATGTAGATGTTGGTCGCATCGCTCTCGACAGTACCAGTGACCTTCTCGAAGGTGATGTCCTTGACGGTGATGCCATTGGTAGGAGTACCAGTGGGGCTGCCGTTCTCGTAGTCCTGTTCGACAACAAGACCGTACTTGGTGATGCCAGAGAGGGTAATGTCGCTGAAGGTAACGCCGGAAACCGATCCAGTCTTGTCATACACGGTCTTGATGCGGACACCGTTCTGGGAGTTGACAACCTTGGTGCCGGAGATGGTCACGTCAGAGACAGTGTTGTCATCACGGCCACCGACAGAGCCGATGGAAAGACCGTGGCCACCGTCGCAGTATCCGTTGCTGAAGGTGATGTGCTATAGCTATGTTAGCAGTGTGTCTCTACAGCGAATGCATTCCCTGGCCTAAAAGGACAAAAACTTGGGTAGAAACATACCTCTCCAGAGTTGATAGCCAGACAGTCATCCTGGTTGTAGATGGTGGCACCGTCAATGGTGATGTAGGTACTCTCGCCGATATCAAAGGCGTCGGTGTTGTGACCCTCGTCAGTACCATCGGAGTTGTCGATGGTCACGTCGGTGATGTTGAGGTTGTCAGTCTGGATGCTGAAACCCTGGACCGGGGTGTTGTAGATCTGAAGACCCGAGATGACAGAGTTGTACAGCTTGTGAGCCTTAAAGAACTTGGGCTTGGTCTTTCCGCCGTTGGAGCCCTTGCCATCCCACCAACGGGATCCGTCGCAGTTGATCTTCGCACCCGTGGCCTGCTTGATGGTGATGTCCTTTCCAGACATGGAGATGAGAGGGCCCTCCCATTCCTTGTAGCCGAAGGTGGTCTCGCCTTCGAAGACGACCTAGACAGTATTAGACAATTTTACAATTGAACCAAGTGGTAGCTGGTAGCAACCAGGACATACAGTCGTGCCGTCGCTAAGGTCGGTCAGGTCGAGGGTCTCGCCGGCGGGGACCTCAATGCCGCTCAAGGTGATGGTTGAGCAGTCAGCCTTGCCCGACGCCGCGTCAGAGGACGAAGTAAAGGTGCAAGACGAGCGAGCCTTGAGCTCAGATGCGGGGGCCGCAGCGACCAGCGCCGCACCCATAGTAGCCGCAACAACGGAGGAAAGAAGCTGCATGATGATAACGAATGTATTGGGGACTTGTTCAACAAGAAACCTATGATGGTAGAGAATGAATGAATGAATGAATGGGGTTGTGTAGCAAGGAGAGCCGGTATGAAACCGGGCTTATATATGGAATCCTGGCAGTTTCTAATCTGGGATGAAGGGGAAAGACTCTCTAATGTGAAACGAGTGGCGTATCTTAGAGCCAAGCTTCATGTTCTCCACAGGCAAGAAAAAGCTTAGCTTCCTGGCCCACTTGGATCGGTTGAACTTTATTGACTTTTAGTCGATTCATGACTACCCACTACAACAATGGTATACTTACATGATATTACACCAAACTTAGACATCCAGCAATGAACGAAGTACAGGAATATAGACCGGAAATGTGAGATCAGCGATGAAAAGCTCTCCGGGAGAACCGGGATAAGAAACTTGGCTAGGGCTGGTTTCATCAGACGATCCGTTATCTCCGGCCTCCTAAGTCGATCTCTTCCCGATAAAAGTAAAGCCAGTGGAGATCAGTTTCAACTGGCCCTGGAACAGGTGGAGCAATAGAGCCGGAGAGAAACTGCTCGCATCATCAGATTGGTGGAATTTTCTTGACGTCCTGATTAAGGGGAACGGAATGGTACGTATTCTTTTTCAGATTAATATATGTCAACCACAACTACTAATCCTGCCTTTAAGCGAACTCCACTTCAACTTACGTTCATTGCCATAATTGCTGCCTAACATGAGCAAATAATAGCAAAGGGAATGAGATTGTACGCTGTAAGCAGGGTCAGTCCGCAACCCGTCCAAGTGGTCTTCCTTACTGCAAAGGCGAGGTTAGCTGTTGGGCTCTTTAGCCCCAGGTCCAATCGTGGAGCTTACATGGTCTGGCTTATCTTTTATTTCTTATTTTCTCTATTCCACAATGTATACCAGGAGACACTGTCACGGCCTTCCATAAGTTTCTACCACTACTAGTGGCTTCTAGCATCGTGGCGCAATGGCCTTCGGGTTTGTGGGTCAGCGATGATGGCCCTAAAATAAGACTATGTACGGAGCTAGAGCCTTCATGCTTCGATATTACTAGCATAGCTATATGTCTCGGTATGATCCAGCTACATCCGAGACATTCCCGCAGTCTTACAACCGAGTGGTGAATCCCACAGCATCACATATGGCAATATCCGCAGAGTTGAACGCTTTTGGTGGTGCAGTCGGACTCACGCCCCATTGTTTAAGGAGCTTCTGGTTAGTGCTCTTGCGTTGTACAATGGTCCACCCGGCGTGCCTTTGGATGTTGGCAGTCCCCATGCACCTATTGAACTTGCTCCTTGGGCTGCGTGGGCCCAGCGAAGAAAGGGGCAAAAGGGGTTTAAGACAATCCAAATCCTGGTACCGTAGATGGCTTTTTGGATAGCTCGGGCTACTAATCCAGAAATGACCTCTAAAAATATCTATTTGATGATGCTTCAAGATGTTTGCAGCGACACTTGCAGGTTCGCAATACACTAGAACTACAAAGAGCCCGGTTTGAGTTTATTACATATATTGACCGTGCTCACTGACAGAAATACTCTGGCTTTGCCGCAAATCACCAACTAATTATTAAGTGGAACGTGAGTACACTTTTAGATTATACAATTCCCAAAGATCGGTCAATCTCGATATCAATTTGTTGGTGGGATGAAAACCCATCCCTCTCTGACCTATCTTGGTATTACAAACTATGTCAACATATGCCCAACAGTCTCGGATGTGACAGGTATGCCTTCAACCGCCATGAAAGAACCCTGTCTCATATTTGCCTCTGACCCTAATCATTGGCGTTCGCGGTATCGGGATTTGAGACAGGACTAGAGTTGACAATGATCAAGGCTCTTCTTTATCCTGTTCTTCATCTTTTTTGTCCAACATCTTTCTTATCAAGGAAAGAGCTTGATGCTTCACCACATATCCAAAAGCTGCAATAGCAACGACCCCCATACACATCACAGCGACCCATCCGAGAGCCATGCCGGCCGCCCCAACGTGGGTCTGAATGGCGCCATACATGAGCTGCTCGGCCATGACACCTGCAGCAACAACACTGTTGTACTGTGACTGCATTACAACCAATCCCATGGTGGAGCTCAGTCCGCTACAGACCAGTGCGGAGTACATCAACCAGCGAGAAGGGTACGGCTTGACTTCCTTCTCTTCACCGCTGGAATCGATTTCTTTGCGCCATCCGGGAAAGCCAGCGAAGAGGACGATACAGATGACCATCAATATTATGGACATGAATCTAAATCATTATGTTAATCTAAGCATGCTTTGAATGACTAGATGCAATTGTGGAGATGTGAAAAGGTGTACTTACACAAAGCCATCAAAGGCCATCTTGTCTTGGAAGTTCTGCGACATCCAGATCAGATTCAGTGGATCGACGGTGGTGTTTCTGAGCCGGGAGTTCCGGCCATTGATTGTTTTGGCCAGTGTCGCAGCACGGGTCGAGCACACATGAGCACCGTCTCTCTGAATTACACAGAAGCCCCTATATCCGGTAAGTACCCCCCGGATTGTCTCGTGGCGATTCTCGGATATATTATAAATGTGCTCTGCAATGGCGTGATTGATCACCACGGGCTCGCCTCGAACTGGGTTAGTGATATTGTTGTATTCCATCGAGATCAAGTAGATATTGCTCATCTCAGTGGAGCTGCATCCTGAGACGAGAACAGCTAGTCTTGTTAGCTTTATCCGAATGAACGTGGTGTGGATGAAGGTAAGTGGCCGAATGCCTAAGGTGATAGATTATAACTTACAGAGAATAATAATCGAAATGAGGCAGATTACCATCAGAATATGGTGGGAGCTAATCTTGAAAAAGGGCTCTGTGAACACCAGTGTCAGTTATATCGATGAGGGTGGAAACGAGGGTTATAACGCGTTTCATACTCTTTGAAATGTTCATTTTGACGGAGGGTTGTTGGATCTTGCAAATCAGTGGATAGGTATAGTTCACACGCCAAGCATTGATGATGGCTAGACGCTAGGCCTGACTGGACTCCTTTGATCATTAAGAGCACAAGAGAAAGGACTGGATCTGAAAGAAGTGAGGGAGTCAGATACTTATGGTCCTCACCAAAATATTTGCTTTTGTTGCCCTTTCTTCATTTGTTGCACTTACCGAGTAGCTGTTCACAGTGAATGAAAACAAATGCAATTGTGACATTGGGTTGGTTCAAAGGTTAACCTCACCTTTCTAGGGCAGGCCTGGATTATTCCGATATGAAGCTTGCTTTCCTGCACATCAAACCTCAGTCTTCTATTATGCTGCATATATCGTCGTCCTGTGTGCTCCTCGGGTCAATTTATCTTCGACATCCCAGTATAAGTTGAGAGCAAAGCATCTGGATCTATGCACATCAGTGGCCCCTGAAGTACATACATACATATTACTCGTTTCATGCAGGTCTGGGCCAATAAGCCTTTAGTTACAAGAGCCAATAGCAGACACAGTCAACAAGGCCTTTGTCATCTCGGAATAATTATAGTAATCCCCCAGATAAGCGATGTTAATAATAAAATAACTTGATTTCGGACTTCGCCGATCCCAGCCATCTTATCTGATTATCCGATAATCTGATAAACCCCGGGTTTCCCCTCGATTTCTGTTTCTGTCTCCATTGTCTTTGATTCCTCATCAGTGAGCAAGATGACTACCAACAATGACCCAAATCCCGACCGCATTGCACCTACTGCACCAACAGACATCGAGCTAGCGCCCATCTCCAGCAAAAAAAATGATCCATTCCTCGTAGCATTCGCCGAGCCCTTCGATGCAGAAAACCCCAAAGACTGGAGGACCGGGCGAAAGTGGGCCGTCACCGACGTGCTCTCAGCGACCGGCTTCAACCGCATCATGGTATCAACCATCATCGCTCCGGCGCTGTCGACGATCGCCCAAGAATTCAAAATGAATTCCGCCGAGTCCGCCATGGCCTTGTCCATCTACCTGCTAGCGACGGCATTCGGTCCTCTGGTGATCGGACCGTTGTCAGAAGTATATGGCAGGCGGCCGATCTTACATGCGTCGAACATCTGGTTTCTCATCTGGAATATCGCTTGCGGGTTCGCGAACAGCAAGGAACTATTAATCGCATCCCGGTTTCTGGCGGGATTTGGCGCCAGCGCGATCTACTCGCTGGCCACCGGTGTCCTGGGTGACGTGTGGCGGCCGGAGCAACGCGGTCGCTCTCTTGCAGTATACATGCTTATTCCCTTGCTGGGAGCAGCTGTCGGTATGTACATCTAGTCTAAGCCTCTATCATGCAGCTATGCTAACTACCACTGACACAATCAGGCCCCATCATCGGCGGGTTCATGGCCGACCGCAATGGATGTTCTGGGCGACGTCCATCTTCCAAGTCGTGATGATCCTGGTCTCATTCTCGGCATTCCACGAAACCTACGAGCCGTTGATACTCCGGCGTCGCGCGGAACGCATCCGACGCGAAACAGGCGACTCGCGATACTACACGGCCGACGAACGTCTACAGGGAAGACGGTCCGCATGGAGAGTATTAGGACGGGCCCTAGTCCGACCTGTCCGACTACTGGCCCTGCACCCGATCATCCAGATTTCCTCGCTCATCTCCGCATTCTACTACGGTATCCTCTACATCGTGCTGTCGACCTTCTCCGACCTCTGGACAACCCAGTACAACCAATCCGTGGAAATCAGCGGCCTGCACTACATCGCCATCGCCATCGGCGAAATAAGCGGCAGTCAGATCTGCGCCTGGCTCATGGACACTCTATACCACCGCCTCAAAGCCCGCGCTAACGGCGAACACAGCCCAGAGCTGCGCGTGCCCTCCGTGCTTCCGGGCGCTCTCCTCGGCCCGCTAGGACTCTTCCTCTACGGCTGGGCAGCGCAGTACCGTCTCCACTGGGCGATCGTAGACCTAGGCGCGTTCATCACCATGCTCGGAATGCAGATCACTAGCATGCCGTTGCAGGCGTACGTGATGGAGGCGTACCCAAGTCACACGGGGAGTGCCGGCGCCGCTACGCAGTTCCTGCGCAGTTTGACAGCGTTCTTGTTTCCGTTGTTCAGTCCGAGAATGTACCAGGTTCTTGGGTATGGATGGGGCAATAGCACCATTGCCTTCGTGGGGTTGTTGGTGGGATTACCGGCTCCGTTGGCGTTGTGGGTTTACGGTGCCAAGCTGAGGGCTAGGGCTAGGGGGAGTTATTAGATTTTTTTGACTGTTAGGAGAGGGTTGGGTGTTTGCTTGGTTAGTGTCTTTGCAATGGTAAGATTAATTCAAGTACAGAGAATTACTCATGTTAGATAGTATAGGAGAATGTAGGGCTGGATTGTTTCACGTGCGGTACGCTGGTCTTGTTCTCAATTCATCCACCTCAGGGCTCAGAGCATCGTTTTTGCATGTGCAGAGTACTTGACTAGAGGTAAATAACTCTCTCTACCTATGATACACCAACACGAACCACGACCAAGTGCAAAACAGTCCCTACAACGAAGAGGATCAAAAGATTAAACGAGAGAACGAATCAAGAAGGGAGGGACGTTCTTCCGATAAATGGTTGACGAAAGTGGCTGTGGGGGCCGAATTGTGGATGAAGTGAAGGAATGGGAATTGGTCGGAGTTAAGCGGACATCCACAAAGCTTTACGAAGAGTGGCTTCAGTTGCAGAAGCACGCTATATCAAACGGCTGAGTAGTTCATTACCAACTGACCCACAGAAGTGAGATGAAAAGTCTTGAACAGAGCAAGTCTAGTGAGCACTAGTTCCACCTAGATGCCCGCTTCATCGGCCGTGCATCGGATGAGTTCGCTACGCCGATCCTGTCATATAAACTCGCATCCAAAACACCCAAAATAGAAAGATGACAGCGAGATAGACGACTATCCCGCGCCACAATGCTAATCCTCCTTTTTCACGCAACTAATGTGACATATCCCCCTGTTTAGCGAAAGCGTAGTACCACAGCCCGCCAATGAAAAGCTTCTGATACATCCAGGCACTCCTTGCTTCAGAGCCTCACAACACATCCCTGGGGCCCTGTGCTCGTGGAACCGTCTATTAAACCCCGCTTCCCGACTGAATTGACCGTTCGCACGACACTCTCGTCTCATTGTAAGGGTGCTACTACCGTACTTATTCATCGCATCATGGCTTGCAAGGTTTCAGGAATCGCACTGATCACCGGTGCGGCGTCAGGTATGGCAGGATCATGGACTTACTGTCCTCACACATAGCTAACGAGTTCGTCAAAGGTATTGGGAAGGGCACAGCGCTCGCATTTGCAAGAAACGGCATCAACGCTCTATCTCTACTAGATGTCAATCTATCCGAACTAGAATCCACGCGCGACGAGCTAAAGGTCCAGTTTCCCGACGTCGAAGTGGTGATCATGCAGGTGGACGTGACGAACGAGATGATCGTAGATGACGCGATTGGTAAGACAGTCGCGCAGTTCGGCCGCATCGACATCGCCGTCCACGCCGCAGGAATCAGCGGCATCCCGATGAGCACCCATGAAATGAGCGTGTCGAATTACCAGAAAGTGATCGACATCAACCAGACCGGGGTGTGGCTCTGCCAAAAGGCAGTGATCCGGCAGATGCTGACACAAGAGTGAGTTTGAGGTCATCACCTAGTTTTCATAGGGTTAACGGGGTGATTTGGATAGGTCTCGTGGAGCCCGTAAAGGCCGCGGCGTGATTGTCAATGTGTCGTCGATGTTCGGGACTTGCGCTTCCCCGTTCACCATCACTCCGTATTCGGCGTCGAAATACGGTAAGATTGAGCTTATATCACCTCTACAACGACCCAGCATGCTAATGTTTAATAGCCGTCGTGGGAATGACCAAAACGGTACTTTTACTAGCCATATTGTCCCGAAACCCCAGCTAATAAGCGCAGGATGCCAAGATATATGCCAAAGAGGGAATCCGCATGAACGCAATATGTCCTGGGTATGCTTCCAGTCCGAGATTATTGACTGCGTCAGTGCTAACTGTCTAGCTACGTGGACACCCCTCTGACCCATCACGCCATTGAGCTCGGCGCATTAGACCCAGAGTTTGAAAAAACGCCGCTAGGTCGTTCGGCGACTGTAGAGGAAGTTACGGACTCGATCCTGTATCTCGCCTCGCCTATGAGCAGCTTTGTGTGTGCTACTGCACTGCTTGTGGATGGAGGATACAGTGCGTAGGAGAGTGACACGGGAGTGTAGGCTTAGTACCTTGGTATTATGTTGTGTTATTAATCATTTATATTGCGAGAAGATTCGTCAAATAGCATTTGGCTTAAGCGGGTTCTTATGGATCGAGACGTCAGTATTCGCCTGTAGTTATAAACACCTATGTTGCTTGTAATGTCTATTAACATTCTCGACATCGCATCAGTACATATAGGATCATACAGAGGATGTTAGTGTATCAGGAGTATATACGGCTGGTATGTCCATCACTGTTGTTTCTTCGACTCTGGCCCTGCCAACGCACGAACGATGGAGGAGGCAACATGAGCCGACTCCCTCCAGCCTTTCTGGCGCATCCAGAAACGCTCGGACGTATCGGTGCCGTGTTTAGACCAAGCCCGAGCATCCTCTTCCAGACTCGCCCGCGTAATCTCGGGCACTTCCTGGGATTCATCTACGTACGGTACATTGGCCTCGTCCTCATCATCGCTGCTCCGGGACTGCAACGTGGACTCGAGGAATCTCTTGCGCAGCAGATAGCGCTCAGCCCGTTCATTGCGCACGTTGGGTGGTTCCATCTTGGCGATCGTGGCTCGCACAGCGTAGCGCACCGCTAGATAGATGTGCTCGCAGAAGGAGATCGTCAACAGCAGCGCCCATCCCTTGATGGACGTGGGCTCTCCATTCGGACCCTCGTGGCCATTGCTGAACATGTATACAAGAGCCGCACTCGTGATGCTGCCCACCCAAGACAAGAATCCGAGACTCTCCAACCATGGACCGATTGTATCTGCACGCTGAGGAGACGGCCGCTTACATTCCATGCAAATCTTGAAAAAGTCAGATCGCAGCTCCACCCAGTTGTTGATGACGAACGACACCGGAACCAGCGGCCAAACAGGCGAAAACAACGCCAAGTAACCGAATTGAATGCACATCTCCCGCAGGTCATCGGTAACGTCATAGTCCTCCATCTCTGCTTCATTGCGGACGCGCTTGAGAAACTGAGCTTCATCGGGAGCATCCTCGAAAGGAATCGTTGCCGGCTTCTTCTCCTCCGAGTCATTGTTCTCGGGTTCAGCCTTGCCCTGGCGTTTCTTGTACTCTTTGTATTTTTGCAACAGACGCTGCTTGGCGATGGGAACAATGTTTTCTTGGGCAAAGTTCACAGCTTGTGCCGTCACCGTGAAATAGATGACCTGCTTTCGAAGCCGATCCGGGTCGATGCTGAAATGCTCTCGAGTCGTTGTGGCATCCTTCTTCGAGACAAAGGGTCGCACAGTAAAATGGAAGACGTCCAAGTATGGCGCGATACGGCTTGCAAATGGGACATAAATGAACGCAGTCATGAACAATGGAAGGTAGGATGTAATGAAGTTGACAACGAAGATCTTCTGTGTCAATGCGACCTCGTACGCCATCTGAGTCTCATAGTTCTCGTAGTCATTAAGCTTAGTGGCCACAGACACGAGAACCCCGCTCATTGTTGGAATCAGAGCCGACAGCAATATAGTGGGGATAAACACCTAATCAGTCAGTTTATTGCAAGCCAGGGCTGTTAAGTGACCCTTACCAGGTATGTTTTCAACGGCCCATTGTAGATTTCAGCGATGAATATCTCAATAGCGAAGCAGGTAGCAAAAATCACACCTAAAGCAACCGTGACAAGTAGGGCGAATGGCACCTGAAGAAGCTGGCGCTGCAGCCGCTGAGTTGCCGGGAACACTCCCCGAATCTCGCCAGTATGCTCATCGTGGACCTCCCTCTCCGGGATAAATTCCCTTCTCTTTTCTCGCACCGCTGAAACGCCCTTTGACTGCCAGCGGCAACTCAAGTCCTCCTCCTGGCGCTTCCAGTATTCAATAAAAATCACACACCACAGAGCATTTCCCACTGTGTAGATTATAGAGAACGACCCAAACAACAGCCAGCATGAGAACCCAAATACGGCGGGAAAAAGGAGGAACCGGAAGTATGATTGCAAAAACGCGAAATAGAATCCAACCTGTACCGTTTATGTTAGAATAGACAGTAACAGCAACACCACAATACGTACGCTTTCTCCAAAGGTGTTTCGGATCTGATCCAAATCCTCGTTAGACAAGAACGTCTTTCTACTCCAGTCCCGCATGCATTGCTTGTTCATCCCTTCGTCGTGCAGCGGGAAGATTGCGACCACGTTCTTCCACTCCCCGTGTTTCATGGTTATTCCAGCACCACCCGCTTCTCGCGGGACGGTGATCATATGATGAACGACTCGCAGGCGTTCGGATTCTGATTGCGGTTCGGCGGAGGATTCAGGTTCAGGTTCTGTGTTACGGACACCATGTAACCAATCGCGGATGCTTTGATCAGAAATACATCAGCGATAAGAACAGTAGCTCAGGAGAAAAGCAAAGTTCGAGGATAAAGCACCTACCGCGACTGATAAACCGCGCGTTTCAAGCTTTTCTTCCTTGAGGCGCGAACAAAGATCAACAGGGACGACTCGTCGCCCTCTCTGACCTCCGTCTGCAATCCGACCTCGGAAAGACGTCGCAGCAGCAATTCCAGCTGCTGGGTGGCTTTTTCGGCATCTGAGAAGGTTAATTCCGCTGCTGGGGATAGCTCGCGGTCAACCTACCCGTATCCTCGAAACTATAGCGAATGACATAGTCCACATGGCGATTGTCATTCACCTCCTTAGGGGGGTGGGAAGAATCCATTCCCGAATTGAGTGGCAGATGTACTGCGGTGGCATTCAGGAGATGACAAGTGTCCAATTGTACTAACTCAGGAACAGTTCCTATGGAGGGATTACAAGGAACACAAGAAAGGGGAAGGGGAAAGGGAAAGGGAAAGGATCACTTTCCGGGATCTCTTTGAAAACAAAAGTTAAAGATGACGACGTCACGTCCAAAGCTTGACCCAGGGTTAAACCCTCAACAAGGTGTGGCGGTGTCCCGATAAGGTGTAGATCCGCGATCAGGTGGATTTGTTTTTTTGCACCGCCACGTAATCTATACTCTATTGTACTGGATACAAATAAATACATCTTTTTTGGACATCAGTGCAAACTTTGCAAAATCATTCTCATTTCTATCCAACTTCCACTTCATCTCTTCAACATCTCTGCAATACATTGAATGCAGGGTCAAATCTTCATACATGAGTTTCATGCAACTACTTCAGTTGGCCGCATGTACGCCAAGAATTATTTCCCCCTTTCCAGAACAACAATCAAAAAAAATATTGATAAGTTCTCTAGAACCAATGGTTTCATCATTATTACTATATTTATTATTAATGCCAGCATACAAAGTTAACTAAACCCACAGCAATGCATCTCAGTAGATCCAGATCGATCTAGCTGCCTATCGCAGCGGGAGTGTTATCCACCACTCGGCCAGCTTCCACATCGTCCTTCTTGGGTGCCATACTACTAACTTCCGACCGAGATTGGCCGAATCGTTTGATTCCTGTGACTGTGGCTGTATCTGTTTGGACCAAATACATATACCAATAGTAGACACCTTAATAAAAGAAGAGAAAAAAACGGTCAGTGAGATGGAGTGAATTCATTTTCCGACCGCACTTACCGCAGAACAAACTTCCACCTAAAATGTTGCCGATCAGAGTCGGGATAATTCCTTTCCAAATGTACAGACCAACTGTGATCTCAGGAGCTCCAACCCAAATGCTCAGAGGGATAAATGTCATGTTGGCCACGACGTGGTCAAACCCGAGAGACACGAATGCGAAAATAGGCCACCAGATGCCGATAATCTTGGAGGCCAAGTCCCGCCCTTGGATGCCAAAGAAACAAGCCAGACAGACGAGCCAATTACAGCCAATACCCCGGAGAAAGATATGGTGAAATTCCGGGGCCACTTGCTTCTTCGTGGCGAAGGCGATCACTTGAGACTTGAAAGGATCGGCAGAGAAAACATTTCCATCTACCTTTAGGTTAGCGATACAACTATCTTCTTCTGGGTGGGATGGGTACAGAACGGACATCCGAAAATAATAGCTACGACGAAGAGAGATCCTGCCAAATTGCCAAGGAATGTAATTACCCAGTGGACGACCATCTTCCACCAGGACAGTCGTCGTTGAAGCGCGGCGACCGTCGTAAACTAATGGAGAAAGTGAGAATTGGCTCACGTCAAGGTGTTTAAAAATTCTCACCATGAAAGAACCTGTACAAAGGTCCGCACCCGTTAAGATGATCATACACAGACCATACGGGAAGACCAACGCGCTAATCGTCCGAATAAGTCCCGGTGCATTCTCTTGAAACCAGGGCGTTGTGTTGGTACTCAATACAGTTCCACAGGCAAAAGCCAGTATGCAACCGGCTGACACTGAGCTGAGAAAGACCTTGTCGAGACGCATATTCCCTTTGGCAGTCCCAGCACGGCCGACAAGTTTAACTACCTCGGCTGGGGTAAAAGCGTCTAGACTGATCTGAGACATATTGCTCTAGCCTTTCTCTCCCCTGGACAAGCACAAATTACACCGGTCAACTAGCAAAACAAAACTAGAAAGAGAAAGAAAGGTGCTCGTTGAGGCCGACCGAATGGAACATGACTTCATATATATTATGTGGGTTTCGGATATCCATCGAAAATTGTGATGATCTACCACAGCGGTATACAGTGGAGCAAAGTTTAAATGGGCCTTATCAGGCGTTCGTCACTGGAAGATGGAGCCTTAGATCCACCGTCAAGTGAGGTTATTGACAGCCGTGCATACCACCGGCACTGCTGTCGGAACCAAGTGAGTAAGAAGACCCGCCGATCGAGAGATAAGACGATGTGAACCCTTGATTTGGGGAAAATTCATGGAGCCAATGCTTACTGGACGAGTCATATCATTTTCACTTATCAGGCCCGCGATAAGCAATGTAAAGGATTTCCGCGGCTTGATCTCATCGCTAACTCAATTGACCTTAGCATTCAGATAAGGAGCGATCCCCAGCATACTCACCTCACAAGCATTAGACAACTCCATTGTTTGAGCGTGAAGATTGTCTAAATCGACGATGTGAAACCAGTTTAAGTTACCTGGAATCCCACCGGAATGCGTCCTCTATGCAATTAGCATCGGTGCTTTTGCAGACATCACGATGTAACCTCGGGGCTGTACCTCGGGTCAGACTCCGACGGTTGGAAGATATTGTGCAAATTCCTCTTTTTCCAAGGCTAATCAGTCAGTTGAGCTAGACGACAGGTCTTACCGATAAATCGGTACGTAATCAAAAGATGCCACAAATGCAGTACGCTTCAATGGTCATTAGGCGGTTGGCTCAGAGGAACATGCAATCACACACAGCCCTCCAGTCCAGAAGCGCGTCATAAATGGACTCGGGTTGTGCTCCAGAGAAGAAGCATCATTTATAATGTCAAGCAATTCCTAACAATGGATGTCATTCAATCGCCTCGGTCCCGGGCGACCAATACAAGCCGGATCGGCTGTTTGTGCCGCCACCTTCGAGGTAATACATGCGTGTGCCAGGCTTTTGAAACAATAGTCGGGTGTGTGAGTACCTTCCAGAGGTCTACAGACTCCACTATCCCATCTGCCACCTTTTATCCTCTCCAATGTGGCTTATTAATGGACGAGAACTTGATATCAAACAATACTGATCGTGGAAATTCATCTGTGCTCGTCGAGATGGCTACGCAGCGCCTTTGGAGCAAAAGGAAAAAGAATACAACAGCAACAAAAATCTATGGGGATTACCGGGTAGATCTCTGTTCCAAGTCTTGTCAACGTCTTATATATATCTCAGGCAATCGTGCATAACAATAGTCCGACGATAGAGACACTGGCTGGTTTAATGTCGGTCAGGAAGACACATAATATCGATTTCGAGGCAATGAACCTGAGCCTAAAAGATATGCAAACCACCGGCACGATCAAGAAAGCCCGATACACCTGCGCTCGGCTTTTCCGATCATATGTTACCCGGCAAGGTTCTACAATTCCACCCCTGCTAATACGTCTTGCTAATACAACGCAACATTTCATGGATGGCACGGCATGCATTTCGCATTATGTAAGGACATCTGAGCTCAGCGGAATGTTTCTGGTCATGGCTCATGGAAAATTTGTCGCGTGTTGCGGTCGTCACCCAAGACAATCAATTTAGCGTCATCTCAGGAAAGATCGACTTTAGCTCCGCCAGCCACTGCAATACATTTTCAGCCGCCCCACCGAAGCAAAAGTACCATATGCAAGTGATCAGACTATTCTTTCAAGGTATGCAGCCATGGTTGGTCCGCTAAAGATCAATTTTCTTCAGCAATCCCTTGCATGAGGGGTATGTTGCATAGCACGCTCAGCTAGGGTCCGCAAACGGAGGGAGAAACTCTGGAATGGAGTAACAACCATGTGTGGTCAAACACTGCACTACTCTCTTCATCTTCGTACATGTCACAACCCTTGCATATGTCTAGTCAGTGTTCATGTAAGATGACATCTCAATCATGGAACCCTTGGCTGTCCCTCCTGTTAATTCGTGGGAATTCTCTGTGGTTGCATATGAGTTAGGTTTCGTTGCCTCCCGAGGATTCAGCCTTTGAAAGCATGCGGCCTGCATAAGATTAATTGGATCCACTGCTGCCCATATAAATATCACCCGACTCGCACATTCTTTCTTCCAACCATGAATGAGCCATCATGAGTGCTGCTATTAGTACTCTATTTCGGGCAAAAGCCCGGTATACCATAGCAACTTCTACTACTAGCCATATCACCAGTAGTAGAAGCAGCCACTTCGCTTCTCGGCCATGTTTCCGTGCTTCTACTTTCTCTCCGAAACGGGGTCCACAAGTCTCAAGATACATCACGACATCTACCAAAGGAGCTGGCAACGGAAGTAATGCTACTTGGGCCAAGTATATCCTGGCCCTCTCGGCAACCGCTGGAGCCAGCTGGTACCTTTATACTCAACAAGGGACCCTTCGCCTCGACAGTGGCAAGACCTTTACCCACCTCCATCCCTTGGCTCCCGATGACGAGGTATCCCTTGCAAATGCACAGGCCATCAAGTCGCTAGAGACATTGGATCTCCCAGAGGAGAGTGCCATCCTCACCACGGCACCCAATGTCCCTCCGCCCATCACCCGTGACCACCCTGTCCTGCTGAATGTCGATCTGACAACAACCGCCAAGCTCGAGCAGCTGACGAACCAGTACAAATACGAGAAATGGACCTTTAACGACACTGTGCCTGGTCCATTCATCCGGGCGCGCGTAGGCGATGTAGTCAACCTGAAGATAACCAACCACGATGAAAGCGGTATGCCGCATAACATCGACTGCCACGCCTTCCTCGGGCCCGGTGGCGGAGCACCTCTGACGACAGTCGGCCAGGGCGAGACGAAGTCAGCGCGGTTCAAGCTGCAGAAACCTGGTCTATACGTTTACCACTGCGCCGTAGGTCCGGTCGGCGTGCATATTGGCAACGGAATGTACGGGCTCATGTACGTGCAACCGGAGAAAGAGCTTCCAGCTGTCGATAAGGAATACTACGTGATGCAAAGCGAGTTCTACCACGAGCCCCCAGAAAAGGACGAGAACGGGCAAGTGAAAGACACGGTCGAGTTCTCGTGGTCGCATGCCCTGCGCGAAGCAGCCGATGTAGTGGTCTTCAATGGGAAAGAAGGCGCCTTGACCAAGACGCCACTCAAGGCTAATCTGAACGAGACAGTCCGGATATTTTTCGGCAACGGAGGACCCAACCTGACGAGCTCATTCCATGTCATCGGAAGTAACTTTGACAAGGTATACCGAGATTCCGATGTCTTGAGCCCTCCGGGACAATGTGTCCAGACAGTTTCTGTCCCTCCCGGCGGTTCCACCATCGTGGACATGAACATGGTGATTCCCGGCACGTATACCCTGGTGGACCACGCAATCTTCCGACTGGAGAAGGGTGCTTCAGGCTATTTGATGGTGTCGGGCGAGCCGACGCCGCATTTGTATCATAGCAACCAGGCGCCCATGCCCTGCGAAGGGTGTAAACTGCATCCGTGAGTCCTGGAGGTTGCAATATGGTATAGGCGATAGCACGTACAAACGAATGTATACTTCATAAAGCAGCACTGAATCTAACATCAGCGTTCAATCATCAATCAAGCTACCAAGATACCACTGGGCATGGAAACGTCTCATCAACCAGTACTCAATCTGAAAATCCTTAGTACTACCATCTAAACACCGCTTAAATTATCATAATCATAACCCCCAGATCATATCATACAATACGCGACAAAACAAAATCACGGCCCAGCAAGCTTAACCAACGCATCCCCCTCAACCATCATCTTCATCCACTCCTCCATGCCCCTCGCCCCAACCTGCTCATAAAACCGAATACTCGGCTCATTCCACTTCAACACGCTCCACTCCAACCGTCTCCCCTTAACCTCAACAACCTTTCCAGCCAACCACTTCAACAATTTAAACCCGAACCCGTGACCCCTCGCACTAGGCTGCACATACAGATCCTCAAGATATATACCCGGGGCCGCGCGCCACGTCGAGTAATTGTAGAAGAAAAGCGCCATGCCGACGGGGATGGGGGCCGGTGTTTCGGGTGTCGCGGGCGGAGTGATCAGCGCCGTGTAGACGGAGCCGCGCTTTGGTGGTTCATTCGCGAAGGAGAGGGTCTCGAGGAGGGATTCATTCGTGGCTTCGACTTCGTGGAGGGCTTTTTCGTAATCTGCTAGTTCGCGGATGAATTGGAGGATGAGTGGGACGTCTGTTTTATTTTATTTTATTTTTTTTGTTAGTTTTTGAGTTTGGTTGATTGGTGTGATGTTGTGTTGGTGGGGAATTGGTGGTGATGCTGACCTTCACGAGTCGCGAGTCGGATCGTGGGTTGGTCGGACATGTTGATTGTATTGTCTGGATTGACTTGATGAATAGGTATCTAGATATTTGACAAGGTAAATTTGCGATCGAAAGGACAGGAATCATCCCCACATTAAATAGTTCCGGCGATGGATCCAAACCCCCACTGTCTTATACTTATTGGTACGCCTTTCTTTTGACATCTTCGATCTAGAATCAATGAGAAATCAATCGATGATTTGCTATGTACTGGTTTAATTATTAATATACAATTCTCGTATGAAAAAATTCCATTAGAGTCAATGTTTATCGTGACATGATTGCCGACATCCACTTTTGCTCGTCCGTCCTGTAGAATGTCAGTGTTCAATTTTTTTTTTTTTCTTTTTTCTTAATAAAAAGGATGTAGCTTACCGATCAAAGTGGAGAAGCATTCCCAGGACGGGTATGAGCTGTTTTTGATAGCCTTTGTCTTTTTGTTCCAAAAATTGCAGCAGGACGTTCTTGAGATAGATGTAGTCAATGGAAGCATTGGCGGCGCCTGTAGGGGTGTCGCTGCCCCGAGTTGATGGACTGCGGTCTTTGGACACGGGGGAAGCGATGGGTCGGCGGGAACCAGAGTCCATGGAAGATCGCGAGGACTGAGGGTTACCGAAGCGAGCCTCATCTGTTAGGGCCTTGTTGGAACGACGCAGTTTGTCCAATCGAGTACTGGTTTCCTCCACCGACCGTCGAAGTTCCGCTTTTTCCTTCTCCAGATCCCGAACTTGCTTTTCGCTTTCATCTAGCGAATCGCGCAGTCGTGCCATGGCCTGCCGGACATCATTGAGTTCCTGGGTTGACCGCTCCGATTGCTCCTCGAGCTGGTCGCGTCTGCGCTTCCAGTCCTTCTGCGAGAGCTCCAGCTCTTCCTTATCCTCCTCGGCGCTACGAAGCGCTTTCTCTGCCTCCCGGACTTTACCCTTTAGCTCTTCTAGCTCTCGCGCCCGGCGCCGACCCTGCGCGCTAGCCTCGTCTTCAGCTCGGTCTCTCTCCTCGATCGCAGCTTCCATTCGCTCCTTGAAGTCGCGGACCTTAGTCTCGGCGCGGCCCTCAATGTCGTTCAGGAGACGTCGCATCGTTTCGCCTTCGCGGGTGCGCTCACTCAGCAACCGATGAGCGTCGGCCAGTTCTTCCTCCAGGCTCTCGCATCGCTCCCGGGCTTCTTTCATCTGCGTGCCAATCTCTGCACCCTGGTCGCGCATGCTGTTCATGAGGCTCTGCGCGCTGGCATGCTGCGCGGTCTTCAATTGGATTTCTTCCCGCAGACTCTCGAGATCCTTGTTCAGCTGCGTGGCCTGGTTCTGGGCCTCGCGCAGCTGGTTTCGGGCGGTCTTCAGTTCGTCTTGGGCCTTGGACAGGTCGTTCGTGACTCGTTCCTTCGTCTCCAGGGCCTCCTGCTTCCTGCTTTCGGAGAACCGCAAGTCTGATTGGGCCACCGTCAGCCGCTCCTCGGCTTTTAGGCGATTATCCGTTTCTTGTCGGATCTTTTGATTGAGCGTCTTTACCTCCGACTCCCGCTCGGATACTGTCTTCTTGAGGCTTTTGAGCTCGATCCGCAAATCTTCCTGCTTGCCCTCCAATTTCCTCAAATCGGCTGTTTTTGCTGTTAATGTCTCCTTGGTAGTCTTTAGTTCGGATGACTCGGCGCGCAACTTCTTCAACTCGGGTTGCAGCTTCTGGAGTGTCTCACGCAGATCTGTGAGGTCCTTGAAGCGGGTGGCAGCCAACTGCTGGGCCGCGGAAAGTTCAGTCTCTAAAGTGGTAAGCTTGACCTTTACGCTTTCGTACTCTTCCTTCAAGTCACTGTGCGCCTTTTCACTGTCGGCATTCTGACTAGCGTTGCTCGTGCGCAGGTCTGTGAGCTCTTTCTCCAGCTTGGAGATCGTCTCTTCTAGCGCTTTCTTCTCCGCCGTCAACTTTTTCAGCTTGTCCTTGGACTCCACATGGTCTTGACCGAGGTTTAGCAAGTCATCGCGAAGCGACTCAATCTCCTCTTTCAGGTCTTCCTCTCCTTTGAGTTTCGAGCTGAGACGATCGATAGCAGCATCTTTCTCATCAAGTTGGCGAGTCAATGCTTCGATTTTCAGTTCGAGTTCTTCCGAGTTCGAAGCCTTCTGATCTGGCTCAGCTGTTTGTGTCTGGTCACCTTCAGCCGCAGTAGCACCCGTGGCCTTGCTCGTATCATCGCCTCCTTTACCTCCCTTCTTCTTCTTCTTGTTCTTCTTCTTGGCAGACCCGGCTGCACCCGTGGCGTTGGCTGGCTGCGCGCTGGTTTCCGGCGCCTCGGTTTTCGCTTCAGTACCGTTCCTCGAAGGAGCTAAACTCTCCCGAAGCTCCTCGAAGTTGGGTTGCTTGCCTGTTGCGACTTGGTCCTTAGCCTGCTGCCAGGTCACATTATCCTCCAGGTTGTTATCAAGGAATTTGACGATATTCTGCAGCTCCTCCTTCCGGGTCACGTCTGTCTTGAGGTCATTCATCGTTTCTTCCATATCCTTGAGCTGGGACCGAAGATTATCCACTAAGCCCTGGAGGACACCAAGCCGCTTCTCGTTGGCTTCCTTTTCTTGTTTTGCCTTCTCCAACTTGGTGGAAAGGTCCGACTGTTTATCCACGTCCTCGGACTTGGTAGCCTGTGATTGAAGTCGTTCAATTTCATCGGACTTTTGTTTCAGCTCGGCGCGCAGCTTCTCCACTTCGGTTTCAGCGGTGGTGATAGCTGTCTCGGAGGTCGCCAGCTTCGATTTGAGTGCATCGATATCTTGTTCCGAGGCTTTGAGCTTCTCGATCTCCGCGTCCTGCTTGTCCTTGACGTCGCGGAGCTCTACCAGTTCCCGTGTGGCGGATTCCAGATTATGCACCATGCCTTCGGTGGACTCTCGTGCCACCGAAAGGTCGCGCTTCAGGTTCTCCGCCTGAGACTTGAGGGTCTCAATTTCCTCTTGCTTTTGCTGCAGCTCCGACTCTAAGCGCGGGATCTCATTGTCAAAAGAGAAGAATTCTTCGCTTTCCTCCTTGGGGCTTTCTTCCTTGGCGGTCAGAGTAGAGGTTTTCTCAGCCAAGGTTGTTGTCTCCGAATCTGACTTCTCGTTCGCCTCGCTCTGTTTAGCCTCCCTCAGACTCGTCACTTCGTCGTAGGCAGCCTTGGTCTCCTTTTGCGCTTCCTCAAACTTCTTTTTGTAATCGTCTCGCTCCGTAGTCACTCGTTTCAGTTCCTCTACCACCATATCGCCTTTTAGCGACATTTGGTTAAGGTATTCAGTCAACGCTTTCGGGTCGCCAATCGAGGTTAACGGGGTGTTTTCGCGTAAGGTTGCTTCGAACGGTTCGATGGAGAGGACGCGCGAGTGGGCCATCCGATAAGCCTTCAAGAGCTCTATTTCGACTCCGTTTAGCGAATGGGAGTCAGTAACTACAGCAATGTTGCGTACCTTGATAGCGAGCTTCCAATTTGGTCAGCCTGCGAAGCTTCACCCTTACCTCAGGTGATAGCTCGGAGGAAGACTGGTTTGATTCGGACGCCGGAGCATTTTCCTTGCCGGCCGTCGACTCCTCCGCAGCTTTACCCTCTCCAGCATTTTCCTCTTGGCCCGCCGCTTCTAACCGCGGGGTCGCTGACCGGCTGGAACCTTCATCATCCCCTATGGCGAACTCAGGCTCGAATTCATTGGGATCGGGACCTCGAACGGGGGTGCCAGTGTTGCGTCGGGGGCGGGTGGTCCGTCTGCTCGGGGATAGATTCCGGGCGGGACGACGAGCGGAATTGGAACGGGCGAGAGGGTCTTGAGCGGACTTTTGTCGAGCTTGTTCTTCTGCGATTCGAGAGTCGATCGCATCGCGGAGACGCTATATACCATATAGCAGACAGAATGACAGTCAACAGATCAGACTTCGGGGAAATTGGCCACACGTGAAGGGTTGTTTCCATAAATAACAATTATCAAACCCCCCGATCACGGAGGAGGGGGAGACTGTAGGACAGTACCTGAAACATGACCGTGGCGGGCCTGGGAGCCAAGGCCACAACTTGGTCGATCACAAGAAATAGGTTAAATAGAAGGCGGAAAACTGTTGTAAAGGCGAAGAGGAAAAGTCCTAAGAGGAGAGGTATGAAAGGGAGCATGAGATTAGATGGGGATTTAGGCGGACATTTTTTGGGGGGGAAGTTGTGAACATAAGCGGGTTGTTTGATTGTTTGATTGAGATCCCGATTGGTTGCCAAGATAGGGGGAGGGAAGGGAACCAATCATCTACCGACAACCTCTTAATCCGTTGAAGTTGTGTTGTTCTGTATTCTTTACTGTGTAAATACTATTTAATAGGTGCATGATATATCTTACCAACTTGTCCTGTTACCGTCTCTCTATCCTTCTACTATCATCTGATGCTCAGACCTTGAAAAGTTACATCAATATCAAAAGAGTCTGATACTGTATATACCCTTCGATAAAGTTATAGATCTAGAGATTTATCTAATTTATATCTCCCAATTTAGCAATATATTTATACTTTCAGTCATAAATGTCAATCTTCCGCTACAGAGCTAATCTTATTTGACTCTCATAGTTGTTGAGAACATTATGCATAACTGACTCAGCACCCGTGCATAACATTAAATTCGTCGGATCGATGACGTTGGTCAGGTGTTCCTGTTTTAATCAAAAGCAGTGGGTCTTTTTTCCTTTTCTCTTTCTTTCTCCACTCCACTTGCTTTGGCACTGTGAGCACCACTGCTCCAATTTCCAACCAGCAAAGTCTGTCTATCAACATAAGAAGAAATTGTCTCTTCAATTTCTAACCCTTTTTAAAATGCTCAACTCCTATACTCTTCCACATCTACTCGAAATGACCGTTCTCAATTGGTCCCATAACCGGGTCAAATCACTGGTCGACACCTGAACAAGGTGCAGACACTCCCGTGATCTAAACTGTTTAGCGTGTGGAACGGTTCGATGTCTTTCTCCGCTTTCCGACATCTTTCCATGATTCCATCAACACTGACCCCCCATCCAAACTCAAACAGGACCACACTTACCCTCTTATTCACAGCCAGCCAACAGCGCACGTTGTAATTAATGTGCAGGGGGGTGACCTCGCCTTTTTTTTTTTTTTTTTTTTTTTTTTTTTCCTTCTTCATTTTTTTTTTTTTTTTTTTTTTTTTTCCTTTTTTTCCCCCAGCTAATGACTGAGAACAGGGGGTGAGAAAAGTCCCATAGCACCAATCTCCATCATCGAAGCGTGTTACTAGCTGCTGTCATACACGACATTCCTTTTCCTGCAGGGGGAGCTGTTACATTCATTAGGGCCTCGAGATTCTTTGGAATTCCAGGTTTCCACTGGAACCTGTTGTTCAGCCTAAAGCTGGTTTAGCGGCCCCTGGTCCTCCATTCAGCGTACCTTCCAGCCCAATCCTATGCATCGGAAGAGTAACCATGGCTGAGAGCGGACCCCTCGCCGTTTCCTCTGCCTCGCTCAGTCCAAACCCTCTTCAAGCTTCTTCCTCACCTCTCTCGACCAGTACCTCTTCATCCTTCACCCTCTCAGCTCCCGCCTTAGCCGCCAGCCTCTCCGTGCCCTCAACCTTTTCCAATTCCTTTCTTCCACCCCCGCCGTTATCCCCTCCAAAACCTTCAACCATGGTGGGGTGGATTGGTTGGGTATTTACCTTCTTCTTTCAGGTCATTCCCAGCTTCCTGTACTGGGTGATCACTTTTGCGACCATCACTTTGCCCACATGGCTCTTCACACTTTTTTCTATGAGCCTGACCTTCACCATGAACTTCACGACGCTGTAAGTCCCCCGACAGGCCTGATCATACATACATAGAAACTGCCGACTTGCATTACTAACCAATGAACCAATCCCGTCACAGCTTGCTGATCGCTTTAGCGATTGTTTCCACCATTAGCTGGTTCATTCGCTACCGGTTCTTGAACATGTACAGCCGTCTCCCCCCGGAACCCCAGCGCAAGGAACCCCATATCGACCTCTTTCCCGATATTCAGGAAGGTGATTCTAAGCCAGGGCTAGCCAACTACCTTGACGAATTCCTAAGCGCCATCAAGGTCTTTGGCTATCTGGAACGGCCTGTGTTTCATGAGTTGACCCGGACCATGCAAACGAGAAAGCTAATCGCCGGAGAAACACTAATGCTAGAAGAAGAAAAAGGTTTCTGTCTGGTTGTGGATGGCCTAGTACAGATCTTCGTCAAGTCAATGCGGGACAGAAAATCAAGCGTAGACAATGATTTAAACCGCGCAGAACCCGAGTCTTCGGACGAAGACGATCATCGCATGGATGGAAAACAAGGATACCAGCTGCTTACGGAGGTCAAGAATGGTGCATCGATGTCATCCTTGTTTTCCATCCTGTCACTCTTCACCGAAGATATTCAATTACGAGCCAGCGATAGCTCTTCTTCGAGCGCATCCAGTGTAGGCCCCGGTACTATCGCTCGGCTCCCCGACTCGTTCCCAACGAGTCCACAGGCCGTAGAAGATAGTCCTCGTTCTATGTTTATTAGAGATAACGGCGACTCTGTTGCCCCTTTAAGCACTAGTAACGGTGATATACTACCTCCGGTCCCTCCCTTGAATCTGGACGAGAGCCACACGATGTCGAGCAATGGCCAGCCGCCTGAATCGAGGACGCAGCCGGGTAAAAGGCGACGCAAGTCCGTTCACCCGGATATTGTGGCTCGGGCGATGGTGGATACAACAATCGCCATCATTCCTGCCAGTGCCTTTCGTCGACTGACAAGGGTCTACCCGAAAGCGACGGCCCACATTGTTCAGGTGATCCTTACCCGGCTACAGAGAGTCACCTTCGCCACGGCGCATTCCTATCTAGGCCTCAACAACGATGTTTTGGGCATTGAAAAGCAAATGACCAAATTCACAACCCATGATCTGCCTAATGAGATGCGCGGAGCTGCTCTGGATCGTCTCAAGGACAAATTCATCAAAGAGCGTGACCGTCTGGGGCCTGAGGAGATCACAAAGGGCATTGCACTCCACAATCCTTCTGCAGGGAGGCGGCCGCGGTCGAGCAGCTTCCTTCGAAAGGAGGCGGTCCTTCATGCAAAGATGGCCACACAGTCGAAGCGTTCCCCCACAAGGGACAGTCCCGAGTATGGAGTTAATGATCACGAGTCGGCTGGGGTGAGCCCTGGAGATCTTCTGTCTACCATTCAGCTTTCCCGCTTTGGTCCAAGATATGAGCACTTAGCCCCCAAGTTGCTAAGCCCTCTAACAGACAAGGAAACCCCATTCTTCCAGGCCCCTGTTATGCACAGCTCACCTTTCCGTCGGAAGGACTCGGTGGATGAGGATTCATTATTTCGGGAATCCATCTTGGACTGCATTATGAAGGGGATCGGGCTCACTGGAAGCACTCGCCAAGTTCTGCGTAAGAGTAGCCATGCATCGGGTGATGCATCCCCAAAGCTTCTATCGTACGATTCTCGACGCCAAAAGGCCGTGTTCAGCAATAATGCCTTTGGCTTTATCGACCCGTATGAGGGCTCGGCGGACGGTGAAACGGAATCGATGATGTCCATGTCCATGACCAGCGCTGGTGGAACCTCACCTATCGTCAATCTCAGAGAGGAGCTACGTAATGATATTGAGATTGTGTATTTCCCTCAGGGGTCAGTCCTGGTGGAACAAGGGGAACGCCACCCAGGCCTATACTATGTCATTGACGGATTCCTGGACGTCGGTATCCCCGTTTCCGACAAGGTAGAGGATCTCGTCGGTGGGTCAAGGCCGGCGTATGGACAACCGCATGAGGAATTCTTCCCAACTTTGAAGCGAACCACGACAAATTCCTCTCGCGTCCCGGGTGTAACAAGCTCAACAGCCGACCCTAAGCGCAAGAAGCAGTCACGGAAGTCACTGTATCTGATCAAGCCTGGTGGCATTCAAGGTTACGTAGGCTCCGTCGCATCGTACCGATCCTATACGGACGTGGTTGCGAAAACCGATGTCTATGTGGGCTTTCTTCCCAGAGCGTCTTTGGAGAGAATAGCGGAGCGCTACCCGATTGCCCTTTTAACGTTAGCAAAGCGCCTCACGAGCCTCCTCCCCCGCTTGCTTCTACATATTGATTTCGCCCTCGAATGGGTACAAGTCAGTGCAGGGAAAGTGATCTACCATCAGGGTGATGAGAGCGATGCAATCTATCTCGTCCTAAACGGCCGTTTACGATCTGTTTTAGAAGGCGCGAATGGCAAGATCACGGTTGTGGGCGAATACGGTCAAGGAGAGAGTGTTGGTGAGCTAGAGGTCTTGACGGAATCAACGCGGCCAGCAACCTTACATGCGATCCGAGATACCGAGCTAGCAAAATTTCCTCGTTCTCTGTTCAACAGTCTTGCGCAAGAACATCCAGGAATTACCATTCAGGTCTCAAAGCTCATTGCGCAACGGATGAGAGATCTAGTCGAGCTTCCCGCTTCCGACAAAGTTGGTGAAACTCCCAGCGCGGGTGGCGTGAAGACTGCTACCTCTACGGTAAATCTTCGGACAGTCGGCATCCTCCCTGTAACAGCAGGAGTCCCTGTGGTTGAATTCGGCCATCGTCTGCAGAATTCACTCCATCAGCTCGGTGTCTTGAATGGTGTCACTTCCCTTAACCAGGCAGCCATTCTCAACCACCTAGGCCGCCACGCTTTTAGCAAGATGGGGAAGCTGAAGCTATCCCAGTACTTAGCCGATCTTGAGGAGAAATACGGAATGGTGCTGTATATAGCAGACACCAATGTGAACTCGCCATGGACGCAGACATGCATTACGCAGGCTGACTGCATTTTGCTTGTTGGTCTTGCGGAGTCCACCCCCAGCATCGGTGAATATGAACGATTCCTGCTTGGGATGAAGACAACGGCTAGGAAAGAGCTTGTGCTACTACATTCTGAGCGGTATTGCCCTCCTGGTTTGACACGCCGATGGCTGAAGAACCGCATGTGGGTCAACGGGGGTCATCATCATATTCAAATGGGTTTTCGACTGACCCCGGAGCCTTCGCACCCCCAAGCGAAGCGACTTGGGGCTGTCTTGAAGCAAAGAGTCCAGGTCATACAGGCAGAAATCCAGAAATACACATCACGGCGGATCCACCAGACACCCCTCTACTCAGCACAAACCCCATTCAAGGGTGACTTCCATCGCTTGGCACGCAGACTCTGTGGCAGGTCCGTCGGTCTCGTACTAGGTGGTGGTGGTGCTCGAGGTATTGCTCAAGTGGGTGTCATCAAAGCACTTGAAGAAGCCGGCATTCCCATTGATGTTATCGGCGGGACATCCATTGGCGCATTCATCGGGGCTCTATATGCACGAGACGCCGATGTGGTGCCAATGTATGGTCGAGCGAAAAAGTTTGCTGGTCGCATGGCTAGTATGTGGCGCTTTCTGCTCGACTTGACATACCCCACTGTTTCTTATACAACTGGACACGAGTTCAACCGTGGAATCTTTAAGACCTTTGGCGACAGTCAGATCGAGGACTTTTGGTTGGAATACTACTGTAACACCACCAATATCAGCAAATCACGGCCTGAATATCATTCATCAGGCTATACTTGGCGTTACGTGCGTGCTTCCATGTCGCTGGCCGGTCTCATTCCGCCGATCTGCGACGAAGGCAACATGCTCCTGGACGGAGGTTACATTGACAATCTTACGGTAGCTCACATGAAGGGGCTGGGCGCGGACGTGATTTTCGCTGTCGATGTAGGTTCCATAGACGACAACACGCCTCAGGGCTATGGTGATTCACTGTCTGGGTTCTGGAGCGTGCTCAACCGCTGGAATCCATTTTCTGCATGCCCTAACCCTCCGACATTATCTGAGATTCAAGCGCGCTTAGCATACGTGTCGTCTATCGAAAACCTTGAGCGAGCCAAAACCATGCCGGGCTGCTTGTATATGCGACCTCCCATTGATCCATACGGAACTTTGGACTTTGGCAAATTTGATGAGATTTACCAGGTTGGCTACGCGTACGGCAAACAATTCCTGGAAAAACTCCGGACAGAAGGGTCTCTACCCCTACCGGAGGAAACCGAGGAGAAAAAGAAGTTGCAACGCACATTGGCACCTCGGCGCGCTAGTATCTGATCACACATAGACCCAAAATAGCCTTACGATGGACGTTATTGGAGTAGCACGGAGTTTTTTGGAAATACTTCTTTCGTTTTGTTTACATGTGCAATCTGTTGTATCTAGACACCCGCACGATACCATTTAGCATCAGCCGTAAATTGCATGGGACGGAGTCCTACAATGTGGAGACTTGAACAAATGCACTATGTGCAGCTGCTAGCATCCGCCCTAATTCTCGGGGATTTCAAGTGGTCCTTAACTTGCTTTATATAACTCAAAAATATTTCGGAATACAATTTCACAACGCAAAGAACCATCAGTTCTCGACATATATGGTATTAATCAAAAGCTTCGAATACCGCAAAATGACAACGTATCTAATTCCTTTCCTTGTAATGCTATCTCAGTCCAATAATCTATCTCCAATCTCGCCTAATTCAGTCATCATAAGCTGGCCAGATTGCGAAATAAATGCAAGGGTTCCCTCATGGAAAGCAGTGAACTCATCGTTAGGTCTATACTCCAAGGGCAATAAGATAGTCTCTCGCCCCGCCTCGATCAACCAGCCTTTGTTCACATAGAGCCCCGTTTCAGCGGCTTCAGATTCACGCTTATCAAGGATCGAAGCAATGTCGAAAGTACCTTTGTTCGTATGAAGGAGAGTTCCGTCTTTCGACAGTGCGATACTGTTAGTTGGATGCTTGGTCGCGACTTCCGCAAGCTTTTGGCCCGTCGAAGCATCGAAAATCTGGATTGAATGGCGTGCCAGTATAATCAGTTTGTTGTCGGGCGTGAAGGATAGCAATTCCCTGCTAGGGGACCATATGGGACAGTCGCCAATGTTGTCTATCTGAGATACAAGCCTTTCCTCCTCGATATTCCACACTTGGCACTTAGAGGAGTCGACATGCATTAAAGCTAGCAAACTTTGATCTGGTGAAATTGCCAGTGCTATTTGGCCTGGATGCGGGGGAGGACCAGAGAAAGGCAACTGAGGGATGGTATTTTGCTCTTCGCCAAGGATTCCGGATGGGAATTGCTTCATGAGAGTCAGATCTTCCTTATCCCAGATCTCAATGTCCACTTTGTGCGGGTAAGATGCGATTGCTAATAGCCTGGGGCCAACCGCTATCTGTGTCAGGCGACTCCCTTGACCAGGAGGGATAAATTCCGCATTCGACCGAGCCCATGTGTGGGTGTCGATGATAACTCCCGATCGTCTATCACCCACTAACAGTAATCTTTGCCCATCTTCCATACATGCAAGATAGGGTAGGTCAGCGTATGGGAAGTCGCGCTCAGGTATCGTGCTGACCAATGTAGTTGTTTCGACCTCCCAAATCTCCACAGCCGAATAACTAGCTATAATTGCCCATTTTCCATTGCAAGAAAACCTGACACCAAGGGTCTTACGGCTTTCAACACCACCAGTGCTAACTCCTGACCCATGCAATTGCAGATCGCAGACATGAATTGCTGTCCCATCTTTAAAGGCGCACAACTCACCATTGGGCGAGAATCGGATAGAACTGAGGGACATGCCTGGTAGACTTACTGACAGGTTCCCCGTTACTGTATCAATTATATGTGTCTGTCCTTTTGCTAATACAGCTAGTGAGCCTCCTTTGCACGAGAGACCAATAGTTTGGTCATTGATCGGGTCGTATGGCCCGTGTTGGACGGCATTGAATGATCGTGTTGAGCCTCCTACGAGGTCATTGAGCTGGAAATCACCGTTGCTCGATATAAAGCAAAGGCAATTGCCGTCCTGAGAGAGCACAACGCTCCTACAATCATCAATGTTGAGGTCTAACTCGCATTGCAGGTGAGTGCTATCTGGATCCCATATGAGGAATGTCTTTCTATGGGGCTCCCATGCTGCCATCTTACCACTCGCGGCAATCGAGATTGGTATATCGTTAGAGGTATGAAATGATTGTAGTAGCGTTCCATCATCCAAGTTCCATAACTGCACGCATGATTCTGTCACGCCTTTCCAGCCAATAATCATTCGTCTGTTGTTTGCGGGAAAGGCTTGACCAATGGAGGATCCTTCATCCACAGGCCGACGAACCCGGATTTTTGGGTGCCAGGTTGCTCCCTCTAATTTCCACACATGGTGCACACCCTGTTCACAAAATGAGAAAAAGACGCCATCTGTTGAGAACATGAGGTCGAGGGCGGCTAGACTTCCATGATACAATATATTCCCCTCTTGAGTGGCCAAACTCCACATGGTCACAATTCCGTCTCCCCTGCCAGTAGCAAAGGTTGTGTTGTCCGGCGAGAATGATATGCTTATTGCCAAGTCGTCATCCAGGGTTTGTAAGCATTTCCAGGTTGACGTGTCCCAAATATAAACTCTGTCAAACAAGGCCCCTGCTAAGAGCGTGCTGTCGTGTGAAAAATCATGGCACAAAACCCATTGTTGTTCTACTTCAAGCACCTGTAAACGAGCGTCCCACCCTTCGACACTCAGGGGAGGCCTCGTTATCCACTTTGGAATTTCCAAAACGAAATTCTGTCGAGTGATACTCTTTTGTGGGGCAAAGGTCAAGGCGGATACATAGATCTGTAGAGGCGCTTCTTCAATGAGGGGCTTAAATTGCAGCATGAATCGCTTTGCATCCTGGATAAAGAGCGTAAAGTTCTGTCTCCCTTCAAGCTGTCCATGATCGTTAGGTTTGTTTCATATACGACTTTTTCAACATACCGGAAATTTTTTCACATAATGTAATACCCTATCAAGAATCAAGATGCCTGTAGCCATATTTCGTGTGAGACTCATGGCTTCCACCCAATGTGTAAAATGCACCTCAAGGAACCGGTGCAATTTGTCGCCATCCGCTAGTTGAACATGCCCTTGTTCCAGATGGTCAACCCAGTGGGAGCATGCGTACTGAACATGACATGGGATATAATGTTCCAACGACTGGACTTCATGGACGTGAGTGTTAAGGTGACCAAGATTACAGATGTTCCTGTGTAGGGCAGACATGATATCCAGACAACGGTCAAAGAGATTCAAGTTTGCTGCACTTTCGTCAACCCAGAATTCTGGTACACATCTTTCGTGTCCAAGCAGGAAATCTCTGAATGAAAGATGGAGCAGCTGGATTGTATACGAGCTTTCGGGTGTCACGCTCAGGACAGAGTTAAGACATCTCAGCATGCTCCCGACTGTCCCAACTTTGCATGAAATTAGCTCACTCAGGGTAGGGATCGAAACCGAATCTGCCAGGACAAGAATGGATCCAACAATCGTCTTGAAGAGAGCGCACCTTTTACTTTTCTCACGCTGGGTGAGATCCCCAAGCACTTCAGCACGAAGGATACCACTATATAATTGATCAAGATACCTTTGGGGAGAGTCGGCATCTATTTCACTCTCAAAGATCATGCTCAGCCGGTCCTCGATGTCAACACCGATTCGTCTGAGAAAGCGACAGGCAGTAGCAGCATAGATAAACAGACCATCTGTCTTCAGAACAAGCTGGCGGATGTTGTCAGCACCCGGCCATGTTGTTGGTAGTTGGTGCATATCTCTAATTTTCGGAAGCTCATTTTCGATAAAACGCGTAATGTCGTCCTTGCGTAAACCACCCTTTTGGGGAAGTGGAACTTTGCACAATGTCTCATCATCGCGATCATCTTCTGACAGCCCACGAAAACGAAAAGCTATTTCATTGGTCGGTCGGCTAGTTATAAAAACCCGCAACGTCACGTTCTCCAAGTCTCGAGCTTGGGCCAGGAGCTTGATGATAATCTGAATATCGTCCTCGTTTGAGCTCATGCCTAGCCGTTCAGGAGCTTCGGGTTGACATTCGTCGAGTGCGTCGATTACCAGAAGGATTGTCACAGGAGAAATTGACTTCTCACCTAGTTCTTTCAGTGGTCCTAAGATTAGAGACTTCCATTGAGTTGCTAGCACGCCATCAGCAATGTCAAAGTTATCTTTGATCACCCCACATATAGATTTCGCGAGAATCGGGAATTCATCCGCAAGCTGTGCGGCAAGTGTTGGAAATAGTGCCCTGGCGTTATTACGCTTGGTATCTGTTCGATTGAAAAAGAAGGTTGCCCCAAGTAAAATATCACCTGGTAAGGGTCTCTGGCCAACCAAGCAAGTCATGCGGTGAATTGCTAAAGCGACTGTTCGAGCAATAGTTGACTTGCCTGTTCCGGCCATTCCGTGAAGCCAGAATATAGGCGCTGCATTAGGATGGTCCAACCAGCTTTGAATTCTCTCGAGGATAGTGGATTGCGTGCCTTCCAAACATTGTGCGTCTCCTTGAGCGTATGAATCGAAAGCAGCGTTGGTAACGGCATGTAGCTTCCCTAAAAGCTCCGCCTTCCTCACATCCTTGACATGTGTAAGTAAGCAAGAGCTGAGATGATCTTGAGCAGGTCCAGTATACTTTAATATCATCGTTTGACTCTTTCAGTAGAGATTCAACATCTTGTGATAGCCTTGAAAGGTAATCACTAATATGATTGATTGTAGACTGTGAAATTCTATTCAGGTCATCTGTAATTGACTTGTCCTTCACTTTGATGCTTTCAAGCATCGCTTTCCAGTCATCTACAACAGCGATGTCTCTCATGCAACGCATCAGTGTTGAATAGGAGTAATACTTCGCTAGGCGCATTTGATACTGAAGGATTTGCTGATACATGTCGACGATCTCATTCTCCACTTCGACGCTCAGATCTGCACCCGAGTCCGTTTTTCTAAAGCCAGGTTAAGAAAGATAAGTATGTAATGCGAACGTCAAGCCTACCTTAACTGGTCTTTCTTGGGTCCTCCAAATTGATGTTCTTCCATAAATCGGCATCGTATCAGAAGGTTGGAAATATAAGCGAAGCCGCTAGTGGCTGCTTCATCCTGGGTGATCGGATTGAGAAATATCTAATGGCAGAAGAGTCAATGTTGCTTAGGACATGTTGTATCTTTTTCAACTTACTGGAAGTATCAATAAGATTCCGGCCCATGCGATAGAAGCATGAGGCTCATTAGAACAGGCTGCATATATGACATCTTTCACGGCTATAATAGCATGAACGATGCGACGTATCTCATCTCTGATAACAAACCTTTTAGATCCGAGTGACAATGTCGATTGCCTTCCTTGGATATCATTGAGCTTTCTTTGCACAAGCCTTGTGAGCAAATGCTCCTTACTGGCACTAGCATCTGGAATCGGCGACGTATCCCGATCGCTCGTAATTCCTATCGCCAGGAGGCCATTCTCATACTCCTTAACAAGATCAGGATTCTCAATTTGAAGTTTATTGTATGCCTTTTCCCAGAGACTCCCCTTCATGCATTTTGTCTCTGTGTTGGCGATTCCCTCGTGTCGCACACCCCCGGTCTTCTCTTCGGTCTTTACGACAAAGTTGTGGGTGCTTCCAATGCTCCTATCTGCTGAAGTTATGCGGGGGCTTCCTTCTTGCGGTGTGCTCGTTAGGCTTGAGAAGGCCGTTGACTCGCTATGATTCTTTTTCCTGCTGGGCCATTTCAGACGCCTAAAGAAACCTTTTTTGGGGTCCTCAATTCTTGACATTCTCGGATGATGAGCGATGGACTCTGTCTAAAGGAGAGGGAAAAGAAAACAGCAGGCAGAATTATTGACAAGAGAAAGATGAGAAAAGCGCGCAAGGCGCAAGGTGCAAGGTGCAAGGCTGATTCAAATGGCGGCTTGATCTGATTGATTCGTTTGCCGCCGGACATGGATATTATGCATTAGTGCCGAATCCACGAAACTAAAGCCGACCAATGTGCGACTTAGCATGCTGGCATTAATGGAATTGACGTGTTGAGTCACCACTGCCTAGCAGTTAAAGTAAATACGTACTGTGTTAGAATCAGCGTACAAAGGCCATCTTTGAGGATAAAGACGCGGCTCGGGGTAGGTAGCTCTGCTATCCATTCGATGGAAACAACAAATACAATAGTTCTGGGCCACAGACGGCTGTCTGTATCTCTTATAATCCCCCTCGCCATGCTTAACTGGGTGTTAAGCCTCACTGACGCTGGCGCTGGCAAAGAACTGATTATAGGTGATTGATATAGCCTCCGAATCCAACGTTGGCAGCACATAGGAATGCGTCTATAGGAGCAATAAAGGTAAGAGAAACCTCAAGCTCCCTATTGTGTACACAAAGTGGGATTCCATAATTGTAATGTGAACAAGAACTGATGAATCCAATGAGATGTTCTTTTGTCAGCACACTGATGAAATTGAGCTGTTTGGAAAAGTATGGTGCAACGTACAGTGATCAAGACCTGGAAAATGTGAGCAAGCAATCAAGGCCATAACTTTACATTATGCATGATAAGCCTACACAATATCAAAGAAGATCTCTAGAGAGATTGTCAGTGGTTGATTCTTTGCATATAGCGTGTATGTGTGTATAGCGCAGTTAGTTATTGATTCTTAGACCGTATTTTCAATTCCTAGGCTATAAAGCAGAGATAGTATGGAGGACTTGCTGATTTTCAATGGTCCAGTTATCGGAGTTTGGACAGACATTTTTATATTCTTCTCTGGATTGTAAATTAATACTCGATTGTGCATGC
Organism: Aspergillus avenaceus; assembly: GCA_009193465.1. Lineage (NCBI taxonomy): Eukaryota > Fungi > Ascomycota > Eurotiomycetes > Eurotiales > Aspergillaceae > Aspergillus > Aspergillus avenaceus. The sequence goes on along the minus strand of ML742109.1, from coordinate 12,782 downwards.
TACTGTTAATATGACTATAGTAAAGAGGTATGGGTGATATGTCCATAACGGATATAAAAGAGCATCAATAGAGTGAGATCAGGTCCAAGATAGTCTAGGACAGATTTATGGAATTGCAACCACGTGCTCGATTAGCTCCCATTAATACTAGTACTCGGCACTCGATTACCGCTCGCTTTCAGTAGAATGTGTTATTTTAAGTTTCCAACCACATTATGGGCTTGTAAATTTAAATCTGTCTTAGAGCCAACTTTTGACCATTGATGTACGACACATAGGCCACGATATATCCTAGAAACGCATGATAATCTTCAGCTCACGCTACACATTGACCGGAGATCCGTTCACATATAGAATGAGATCAGAATCAGATACAAATCAACTTGTCATAAATTGTCTCCTACGATATGAGGCTCATCCATCTGTTTGTAAATGAATTATTTAACATAAAATTTATGGATATCGAAATTACATTATTAATATTCCACCCCTCCATCTATACTTCCCCTTCTCCCCGAGAACACAAAGCACATGGGATACATGATGCCATGAGGCGCCAAGGATCCATGACCGGGTATATTATGTGGTACAGACATAGCGACCGTTGAGCTGATATCATAAGTCGTTTTCGTGGATCATCTTGTGTCATCGTCTATTATTCATAGACGGAGGACGTTTAAGCCGGGGCAACTGGGGCATCGGCGGGTCCGCCGTGAGCACCTCCAGTCTTTTCACGGACTGGGGCGGCATTCTCGCGACGGTAGGCCCAGAGACCGAGGACTTCGATGAACATGCCGAAGAAGGTGAAGATGCTGTTCGTTGTTAACAATGATACTCGCGGTCTAGAGGATATGATAACAGCTTACAAGGTCAGGAAGATAAATGCCTCGTTGGCCTTCTTTCTGGAGCAGGACACGCCCGGGGGAGCGTTAAAGCGGCAGTCATAGCGGTTGTAGTCTTGAGCGGCGAAGATGAAAGCAGTGAGCCACCTGATGGTCTGTTAGCATTGAGACATGAGATGAAAGGAAGTCACATACAGATACGAGAAGATGACATCGATCATCAGTACAAACTTGCCGAGGGCAGTGGGCATGAACGGCGAGACGAAAGCTGGCAGGAAGAATACGACCGACATGACGGACTGCGTTTGTTAGTGTATATCGACGCCGTTATGACCAGGGTGTCGTACAATAATCTCTTGGTAGGTGATTGACAATCCACGAGGACCCTTGTTGATGAAGTATGAAGTGATACCCATCACGATGACAGCGCTGGACCACTGCAGCACTCGGGTGACGAGCTGCAGTGGACGAGTGATTGTACTAGAAACCATGCTGATTGTAACTTGGTATAGATGGATATAAACAACGTATATTGGCTGGGGTAGAGCCGAAGAAGTGGTTCGTAGATCGAAGTATTCGCAGATCAAACTTCTGTTCTGTGGCTGACACTGCTGTGATTGATGGACAAGTAAACTACATTTTGCAAGAGACAAAAGCCAGACTTTATAATCGAGGGGGTCAGCGGCGCGCTGGGCATCAATCACATAACATCACACCCGACTCAACCGATGGGCTGCATACTTTTTGCGTCAGAGTTCTGGAATCGTGGCGGCGGCGGACATCACGGATCCACGGCGCAAAGTTCGATCAAGTTTCCTTTTTCCGGCCCTTGTCTGCAACGAGGGTCTCAAAAAAAGCCGAATAAAAAAAAAAAAAAAAAAAAAAGAAAAAAGAAAAAAAAAGGATGGTGGTGCTAGCTGGCAAATTGGTTTCCCCAGATGCGTCATAATTTCCTCTACATGAGGTAAAAGAAGGAGAATCAAAAAAACTAGACCAAGGGCGATCCATCGAGATTCTAGCCAATGAGAAAGCATAACGATGGAGTGACACGGGCAGCTTCAGCCAACACCATAGGATGTGCATCTCATCCTTGTCTGGGTGACACCTTCCGACATCCGCATCTGTATCCTAGCATCACACAGGGAGGGTCATCAGAAGGGCCGGCGCATCTAATGGACTCCCTGTGGTCACAGTGGACGAGGATCTGCAAAACGCAGAAAACCGGAGCAAGGGGGTTTTTGCTCATCAGTCCATGGTTCGGGAGGGGAAGGGATCGTTGCATGACTGTTGGCAATCATAGTATGGCTTCAATAATGGTCCCATTGTTGGTGGACTAAGCCAGTCGGCAACCCACGGAAACCCACGTTGGGAGTCAAATTTACCTAAGATCAGAACATTAAGTTGAGGAAGTTCTAAAAAGGAAAACCGAAGCCGAAGTCTGTTTGTTATTTTTATTTTCTTTAGTTTATTTTCTAGTCAAATCCGGTAAGGAGCTTGAATGAAAATGAAATGATTTGATGAAGAGGATGATGATCATGGAAGGAAAAGACAAAAAAAAGTCAGGTTATTTTATTTTCTCTTTCCGACCGAACCAGATGACCATCCCCGTGACACCCATGCTCCGGTCTCGATTTGTCCATTTTTGTCATTCTATTGCTCTGAGTTTTCGAATCATTTCTTAAATGGTTGTCCTGAGGTTCCTTAATATAAGGTTGTTCCAAACTCATAGCTGACAATTCACAAAAGCCCTGGAGACATTGTGCACAGACACGGGCCCAAGGTACTGCACAGATGTACCGTGAGTGATGATCTTCATGCAGTATAGTCTATTTAGAAGTCTGACTTTCAAACAAGACAAAAGAAAACATATCATGTAGAACTGCACCCCGCACCACATATCATAACAGTAGTGGATACTAACAAAGTGGAGTACATGCTGGTGTTCATTCCGCGTCCTAACTAATACTCCATATAATCAAACAATATTGACAGCCTTACGGCATGCAATCTCTCTAGCATGCTATACTAACATGACTGAAAATAGTGGAAGTCTCTCGAGCCCTTTGAAAATTTCCACAAAAATACACAAGCCTAGGTTAGCTAGTGCAAAGCTTCCAAGGGATCACCAAAGTACCTAACAAGGATCAACCACTTGCCAAGACTACCAAAACAACCAGGGCATCTGACTTGGTCGTGGTTCTGGGGCGTGTCCGGATCCCGACAGCTCCCATTTCTCCGCCAGAACGAAGCGAGGATACGTTCCAAGTAGACAAATCGGATTCTTGGTCCGTACCACGCCACACGCCCAGTGCGTCATGGGCAGCCCACTGACCACTATTGAAGCTTCAAGCTAACGCTCTTGAAGATCGGCGCCAGTCCAAGCGCCAATATCACTAGTATCAAAGTCTACTCTAGCCATGGGGCCACTGGAGACTGTCGCGCACAAGTAGAGAGTTAGAGACCAATCGTTAACTATGTCCTTGGTATGCCTCGTCGGAACGGTCGGCATCCTCGCTTGAGTAACATCCTCCGAGGATTTGGACTAGAATACTAGGACCGGTCTTATGTTGTGGACCCACAAGGCTGAAGGATGTATTTCTTTGTCCCGGTTATCCACTGCATTTCTCTCTAAAATCAATGTATCCCTGGGTTGGTTTGTTCAGCATTATTCCATGCTCGGTTCTTTCTGGATATTATTATTGCGGTGTGATATGCGATGAAAGTCAACTTGTGGCCTGTTAGCTTTGCCACAGACAGCTTATAGTATCGGATTGTACCTTGTGATGTAGAGATGCCCAAGTCTCTAGGGTCATTGACGATTCCTCGTTGACTCAACTGTCTCCACAGCTACTAATTCAATGCGCCTTACATCGCGCCCATAGATAATTTCCCGAGTCACACCCCTAATAATGAAAAGGATCAATATCTCTAAGACATGACAGTCTAGTTCCAGTCGACAATTAGCCGTTATTAAATTCCCCTGCGTGGTCCTTGCTCGTAGGTTTTGCTCCGTCTCGTTGAAGTAAGGGATCCAACGGAAGGAAAATTGTTTCTGACGGCTGTCGTAAAATAGATCGCCTATAACCTTTGGTTAATTTCCTCCGATATTGATCTCATGTTAGACATGGAGTCCAACTGCAAGGCAAATGCTAAGTCGGATGTAATTTGTCGGTAGTGAATTGGTCAAGTAATTGAATTGAATAATCAGAACGACCCCATGCATACCCCCTCCTATTAGTCATATCTATACATGAATGATTGTCATTGCCCTACGCCAGACTCCAAGTCCATTGCTGAACCATTGCCTCCATTTGAATTTTTTTTCGCCTCGCGCCATGGATCCCATAATCTTTATACGAAACTGTGTAACAGCCTGATACGCATGATTATCAGCCACCGGAGAGGTTCGCTATGAACATACACCGAACCACGGATCTGGCACACCAATCATAACCAAACAGTCGCTTTGTGTAGACCGTTCCTGCTATGGAGTATCGCAGCGTAGTCGTAAGACTGGGGTATCTTATACTATTCCGTCGACAGGTTTACCACGTGGTCACATTCCCCAGGTCGTGTTCCTGGATTCAATTAGCTATCGCAACGCTCTCAGTATCGATCGATTCTTCTACACACCTTGAGGTATTCACTACCCTTTTCGAGGTACTCCTGCCGTGAGATGGATGACTTGGCAAAGTCAGCGCCGGACGCCCACTGCGCAGCGCCCTTCCAGGCGTCCAGGACCGGGTCCGCTGCACGACGCACGTTAAGTTCGGCGTCGAGAGGCAGGAAGGCCCGGAAATCATTGCGGAATCTCTCGTCAAAGTTTTGGAACAGTGTATTGCCGCCTGTCAGGAACACATCCCGCAAGAGTCTTGATTGGTCCGCGGGGTTCGTGAACCGTTGGTTGACGATATCTGCCGCAACTTCGATCAAGCCTGCTTGGTCGATTCCGGCGATAGACGGCTTGAAAACAACTTCGGGGACCCGAATGCGCTCGACGTTCAGGTGCAGTTGATGAGCCTCGCGTTGGCTTTCGGGGTCAAAGGGCCAGGGGCCACGCAGGAACACGTGCACAAGACTCTTAGTCCAGTCGGATTGTGCGGCGAGTGTGTGGTTCTCCGTAAATTCAGGATCGTACTCGAGCAATTCCTTCTCCGCAACATCGAGCATGCCACCCAGGTCTTCTTCTTCCTCTTCATCACTTTGGTCGCCAGTGGCTACAGTGCGGTAGACACCCCAGTCTTCATCGTTCGCACCGAAGTCATCGTCATCGCCACCTCGTCTCCGCTTCTTGGGGCCATCGGCGGCAAGATTGGCGAGGGTCTTCATCCGCATCTGGCTGGCCAATGACTTGCGGTTACCGAGATCTGCCTTCAACCTGTCGCGCTCCTTGATTCTTTGTAGAATGTTCTGAAAAGTAATTAGCGATTATGCCATGAATGTTTGCCATGTTCGGCATGCATGCATACCTGTCGATTAGTCCTGCGCTCAGCAAGCCAGGAGTCAAAGTCGTTCTCTCGCCTCTCCCGATCAAGGCGTTCCTCCTCCTCTCGACGGGCCTTCTCCCGTTCCTTCTCCGCCTTTGCGCGCTGTCGGGCCTCGACATTCGATTTCATAAGCCGCTGGTGGCGCTTTTCCTTTAGACCGGCTTCGTCCAGCTCCTCGTCCGGAACATCCAGCAGGGGGAAGGACATCTCCTCGGTAGGCTCTTCATTCTCTTCGACCCCAAGGTCCCTATTCCTAGACCTCTTGATAGAGCGTTCCAGGTCACGGACAATTCTGTCAAGATGCGCTTCGTCTTTCAGGTCCTCGGCCTCCAGGATCCGCCTCGCTTCTTTTTTAGTTTCCGACTGGAGCCCATTCTGTAGATCCTTGTAGTACTCCAGTTCCTGCTCTTTCTTCATCAGCTTCTCTAGGCGTATCTTAGCCGCCTGCTCCTGCAGCCGACGTCCGCTTTCCTTCTTCCGTTCTGCAATGCGTGCCAGCTCCTCTTCGGATTTCTCTGGCACTACGTGCTCCGTGAAAGGGTATTGAACCACGAGATCTCTGTCTTCAAGGCCGGTCCACTCCAAATAGCTGCTGAGTTCGCGATCGTAATCTTTAGACACGTAGCAGTGCTTATGTACCAGATCTTCCATCTGGGTTTCCGTCATTCTCGCGGGAAATGTCGGGTACTTCAGTTTCATCAGCTTCAGGAGGTATTCTGACGCATTCAAGCCGCCCCAGTTCAGTCGCGAGCAGTTGGACAGCAGAGCCTTATTGTTCAGAACAGGGATAACGTGTGTTGACGTATGGGATGAATCGACGATCAAGCCATCAGATCCGCGATTGTACCGGTACGAAAACAACGAGTCGATTCCATAAGCAACGGATGGCACAGAATAGCATTCGAATAAGATTTCGTTCATCACTGAAAATGTGTCAGCAAACCGGCGTATGCCCGGGCCATGTAGACAGGGTACCACTCACTCTTTCTGGGATAACTGAGATTCGCAATTGGTTCAGTCATAACTATAGGCCTGTCCACTCCGCCGTTGGCTCCATCGACCCCCAATTTGATGAACAAGTAATCCAGCACCCCTTCCATCACATCCCAGTTACCCACCACGCTGCTGCCAGGGTCGAAAGCGTATCGCAGCTGACCGCGCGTAGTAGCATCGACATAAGAATCATATCCAATGAATTGACACGCTTTGTTGAGCTTCCGGTCACGATAGCGGCTCATCACCGGGGGGATAATAAATCGGGGGTTTTTGTCAAAGGCCCATCCAGCCTTGACCAGATTGGAGCCTATTGGAAGAATGAAATGACAGCATCAGTTGAGTTGTAGATAAGCTAGCGGATTAATCAAGATGGTAGCATACCATTGTCAATCACGATCGCGCTTGGGCCGGACTTTGATCGGCTCTTCTCATATCCCTCTGGTTGTGGTGGGTGGTAGCCTTTGAAAGGAGGATCCTGGACATTATAGGCCTTCGGAGGAGGTTTCGCGGCGCTCTTCTCCGTCGAGTTGATCGCAAAACGGCCGGGTAGGACCGATTGTACTGATGTGATGGTCATGGCGACGTTACGGTAGAATCAACCAGCAGCGTAGAAGGTTCAGCCAGTTTACCGCATTGCAATTGGTTGGAGCTGTATAGAGGAAGATAATAGCGCGACTGTGGTGAGGAATCGAACTGCGCTGGCTCCTGTTTCGACAATGGTATTAAAAGATTATCAGAGAGGTTGGAAGAATGTGTAGTTTGAACCCCGGTTTAAGCGGCGCAGCGAACGGAAGAGCCACCGTCGGCTTTGTATGGCGCCAAGACCTTTTCTATGCCTCTACTCATTTGAACATTCACCAAATTTATATTATACTGATATCAAGCATTTCTACTTTTTTTTTTCTTTCTTCTAACTTAATTTAATTTAATTTAATCTTTTTTTATTTTCTTGATAAAGGTATCCCATATTCTATTTCGTATCCCATAAATACTTATCAAAAAGCTTTGCAATGCAGTGTATCTTAGGACGGCTCTTTCAAGTTTTCCGTAGCTACTTCAATCAGCTAGAGTCATTGCATATCTATTAAAGAATTGCGTACCTTCCAGGTGAAACAACACATTAGACTGGTAATTCTTGAACATCTGAGCTACCAGCTCCACATTCATATTCTGAATATTGACCTCCTGTAGGGCATTAGTACCTGCAAGTCACGTATTGTCACGAGACTTACCTGAAGGCTTTTATTCATTACCATGACTGCCTCATTCAGCTTCTCCTATTCGACTGTTAGTGTCACTCAGAATAAGTTCGATAACTTTGATTCAGCATACAATATTATTGATGATCCGCGAGAGAATCACCGCTTGTTGATGCTCGTGGGGGCTCTCCTGCAGCCATCATATCAGTATACATCCATTTACAAATACTCGTAACTAAGGGCCCTACCATTTCCTTCAAAATAATGTTATGCCTGCGAGGTATGTAATGGATAAGTCGCTGTCTAATGTTTGTTTGGTTGCCTCCTGGTACCCAATTCGGTAGATCACGTGATACACAGCCCAAACGGGAGATGGACCAAGGATCGAGATAGCAATAGAAAAAGTCTTAATTGACAGTAGAAATAACATTCATGATCTATATGTTTCTATGTGTGTCCTTTGATCATTTGTGGCGGTTGTTCCTTTGTCCCTGAATCAAACAGGTCAAACTGTCAAGGCGGCAACAACGTTCATTCTAGACTCCGATTCCGAACCACCTCCCGGCAAGGTCTCGTCTTCCTGTTCCTACAACATCATTACTACTACATCTACTCCCATTTATTATCTTACTGAAATCACCGACTGGCTCAATTGCAGCCACAATGCCACCTCCAACCGCCGCCGAGAACGAAAGCCACCAACGACTCCTGAACCAGTTGGACATCGCACATGTTGCGCGCCCCTTCCGCAACCCGCATTGGAAGCCTTCGCAGCGTCGCAACAAGAATGTCAAACAGTTGATCTCGGAGAGCTCTCGTCGAGAAGCGTCTCAGATGGCAACGCAGGCCAACTCCGGCGCTACCACACCTCTCCCCGCCACAACGACGACAAGCACAGACGGCGTCCAGACACCCGCTGACGGGACGAACCTGGCACAGGCAGCGCAGAACCTCTCGACCCTTGTCCTGGAGAAGAACGCACGGGCGACATTCCCATCAGGGCCGGCAGTTACCTACACCAATATCGAGTCAGCACCGTCGCTACACCCCTCCCAGCAGACGCGCTACTGCGACATCACTGGGTTGCCGGCGCCGTATACGGATCCCAAAACCAGACTGAGGTATCATGACAGGGAGGTGTTCGGCGTCGTACGGTCTTTGACCCAAGGCGTCCCCGAGAGCTACCTCGAGCTGAGGGCAGCCCATGTTGTGCTCAAGTAGAGCGGTCACATATGCGAATATGGATATTTTACGTGTACTTATAATTGATTTAAGGTAGGTTACAGATTAAAATCGACTTCATTAGACTATATAACTGACAGCGATCATTAGACCACATCGGTTTACCAGAATGTTCGGCCAACACAGTCAAACCCTTTCCACCCACCGTGCCCCTCTCGAGACAGGTTCAAGAAAGCGCTCCGGCTTAATCGTGACCACAATTTTAGAGTCGATCTTCGCCTTGTGCACAGCACTCGACTAGTACCGACGCCCCACGGACGGAACGTCAGTTACAGCATCTGGGGATGCTGTTGCCGCGGCGTATTGGCAGCCAAAGGCTGTGAGTATCTAAAGGAAATGTCTAGATACGATAGATGAATAAATCGTCCAGGTCCATTGCGACATCACCAATGGCATGGTATCCCGAATCGCACAGCATAACTTTAGATCCAAAAGGATATATTCTGGATTCTTGAACAGAACATTCAAGGAGGTTGAGAGAGCGGAACCCAACAAAAAATGTGCACTTTAAATACCACACACACCGCCTTAGCCCAACCTAACACCAAAAAGGAAACGTGGCAGAAAAGCATCAATAATCATACATGAATCACAAGAAAAAGACAGAAAAGTTGTAGTAAATACTTGGTAAACAAATCCACGCTGGATTTACTGGAAGCCAGAGGCTTTGTCTCATGTCTAAAGTTATTCCTTTGTCAAAAATGTGGTTTCACCCACACGGGCACACAAGATAAAAAGGAAGCACAGACAAAGGCTAGTGGATTCCGCAATCTTATCGCGCACTTTACTCCGAGTTCTTTTCTACTGGCTCAACTATCTACCTTTCTATCTGTCAGTTGACGCCAATTGCCCAGTGCATGATACTTTCTCAAATTCACAACCCTATCGCGCTTTCATATACATCCATTTCTCAATCTTGAGAAAAGAAATGCCAACAATGTGGCTCTCCGACAACCAAAGTAAGCACACACACTGACGCGCGCACAAACAATCACTAACACACGCAGAAATCGGCGTAATCTTCTGCTCCGGCGGTACGCGCCCTTCAATCCTATCTCATCAGAGGCACTGTATTAACAAGGGTAAATAAAGGAGGTTTATTCCTCTTTGGAGGCGTAATCTTTTTCTTCGACCGATCACTGTACGTCCCATCGATCCCAAGCACACACAAACACAAACCAGCAAGCTAACCAAGATAAAAACACTACAGTCTAGCAATGGGAAATGTATATACGAAATCCACTCGTACCCAACTATCCAAGATCAATTAGAAAAATCAAACTAACAAAAAGCCAACCCAGATCCTCTTCCTGATCGGCCTAACACTCATAATCGGCGTCCAAAAAACCCTCGCATTCTTCTCGCGCCGCCAAAAGCTCAAAGGCACCGCCGCCTTCGCCTCCGGCATCCTCCTCATCCTTCTCCGATGGCCACTAACCGGGTTTCTTATCGAGCTATACGGACTCTTCATCCTATTCGGGGACTTCCTCATCACCATCGGTCAATTCGTGGGGAACGTCCCTGTTGTCGGTCCGTACGTGCAGCGCGGTCTGGAGATCTTAGCTGGGGGGAGAAGAAATGTCGAACTTCCCGTTTAGAAGGGTGGTTTTAATTTTTATTGATTTATTTATTTGTCTATTTCTCATCGGATGTGAACTGAGAAATTAATAAACTAAAGGGGCTCGTTGAGTTTGAAGTGTGTGTGAATGATGATTCAAATGTATTATGAACATGATTTCATGGGCTGTGTGGAGTAGTCTTTCTTTTTTTTTCTTTTTTTTTAATAACTTGTGGTGATATACAAGCTTAATGTTAGAATATAATTAATAACAGTTTATGCTTACAGTGCTGTCAAATTAGTGTTTGCTTTTCATTTTCATTTTTCTTGTTTTGGTATTGTATACTTAATATATGCTTAAACTGTGTTACGGCTTTGTAAGGCAAGCTTTCGAATTTCTTTGTAGCCCTAAATCATCATACAAACAAAACCCTATAAGAAAACAAAAGCCTTACCCAACAACCTACCAAACCATATGCTAATGAACAGCAACGAATCACAAAAGAATCAAAGAATACTCCATAGAAGGGTTGAACTATAGCACATATCTACGAAAAATTCAAAGAGACAAGAGACAAGAGGAAAGAAAGAAAGAGAAGAAAAGGACCAGCCAATCACATTCAAAACAGACACAGTCCTTTCCAAGTAAGTAAAAGACAGATCCATTTCGTCTCCCTTGTCCGTCTACGAGTATTGGTTGATGTAGTCGGCAACGCCCTCGACAGTCACGGCGGCGTTAGGGGTCTGGACAGTCTCGGGGTGGTGGACGAAGATGACACAGGACTTGGCCTTGACGATGACGACTCCCTCCTTGCCCTGTGGAGAAATTAGTATTCCGTTCACACGTCCATCGAGTGAGGGGCAGTCTCATAATCGCAGGATAAGAGCAAGGTTCGTACCTTCTTGGCGTAGATGCTGCGGTCGTTGGCAAGGATGGCAACGAACTTCTCTTGGTTGAGGAAAACACCTTCCTGGAATGGAACGTCGGGGTTGGCGAAGGCACCAGCAAGATGCTTGAGCTCTTCGGGGGAGATCTATCCGTCGTTAACATCCATTGGACTGTAGCACGGGGCAGGACAGGACACGAGTCGGGAAAGCTGTCAAGAGGTGCGGAGGGCATACCTCGAAGCCGGGGGACGAGGCCTCAACGCCGGAGAGATCATAACTGAGGATAGCAGCCTTATCGAACTGGCCGGATCCCATCAAGCTGCATGATAACGTGGGTAAGTATCTATCAGTGGTTGATTGGAGGGCGGGTAGCTGTCGGGGGAGAGCTGCCGATGACGGAAGTGGGGTAGAGAATATTAGGGGAATGCAGCAAGGGATGGACGGTACCTGGAATCGACATAGACTAAAGAATAAGTAGGTACGGCATTAGCTATAACCATATCAAAGGAATGGCGGGTGCAACAAATCCCCGCGGAATCGGGCTAAAAAGGGGATTGAACTAAACAAACATACCCTGCCAAACGTCGGAGTGCTGACCCATGGTGACTATCGGGTAAAAACAACAAACGGAAACGGTTCCGGGGGAAGGGGATATATGCGTATAGAGAGAGCCGGGTATAGAAAGGCAGAAGAAAAACTGGGAAACGGTCCGGTGGACAGGGAAGTATTGTTTGTGGTGGGAGGAAGGAAAGAAAGAAGAGAGAGGGGAGAGAAAAGAAAGTAAAGTTGAAGTTAAGTCGGTATTAGTATTCCAAGTGGGGGGTGGATTAGTTGGCGCCCAAACAGGAAGAAAAATTACTGAATCAGAAACAGTCTTTTTTCCCTCTTTCCCTCAGTTGCCCCGCCAGAAGAAAAAGACAGAACACAGAGAGAGAGAGAGAGAGAGAGAAAATAACACCACTTCCGCTTTTTTGTTCCTTATTGATGTAAACAATTCTGATCTCCCTTTCTTGTTTCTTTCGGAGTATTGAAACTAATAATAGAGGAAGATCTTCAAATATCCCTCTTCCCCAACATTCCTCATTTTAACTCAAGAACATTCCATTCATTCTTTTCTGTCAATTTCCCCTTAATTTACTAATATACTAACTAGTACTGTACTATCTTATTCTCCCCCCTTAAACACCATCCGAATTCAACATTCAACCCTGATCAGTCATCACCGAACCAAAAAAAAAAAAAAAATAATAATAATAATAATACAGGTGGAGAGAACCGGTAAAAAAGCCTCCACTTAAGTATAGAATAGTCTCACCACTAGACGCTCAACTCTCTTTACCGCTTGTTCTCAACTGCAAGGGCACGTGTCTGTCATATATCCATTGGATATCTGACAGAATAACCGTAAACAGTTCACATCATATGCAGATCATTTCTCTCGGACATTCCATAACGGATGTCATATTCAAGTCCTTTAGACCCGCATTTTTCCTACAAAAATATGTCGGAGTAGGTTCAATTTATTTCCTCGAGGGGTCTTTTCAGTACAATTTTCTTTTTTTTTTTTTTT
>ML742108.1:0-97944 GCA_009193465.1 Aspergillus avenaceus | reverse complement strand
TCTTTATTATTTTTTTTTTTTTGCGCTATGGGTACAGGTTGCATATGGTGCTACGTGGATGTCTTGAAATCTTGCCACATCGATTTTCTCGTTTGATTGGGTTATTTTGTTGCTGGTCATCTAATTTCATTTAGTTGGGCTCTTGTTGAAAGTATCCCGAGAGTCTAAGTTTAGTGCGATTTGGTTCCTAGTACTCTGCTGTCCCTGACTATTATTTACACTCTTATGTCCTATTGAAGATTATCCCGGTGAATGTAACACTCATTAGAATAATCAAGCAAATACACGTCAATTTCCCTAAACAGGATAGGAGATTCGTAACTACATCAATTAAAAATATGTATACAAGAAGACAACCTCGTTATACAACAAATAACCGTTAATGTCTCAAACTGACCCTTGCACCATTTCTCGAGCACAATGTCAAAGTCAGACTTTCTTCCCAGGGACCGGGATCCCGGCTTTCAAGGACAGAGAACTGCTGCGCCAGACGCACCGTCACATAGGCAGCCTCCGTGAGGGCGTACTGCTGGCCCACGCAGATCCGGGGACCGCCGTTGAAAGGCAGATACTCCCATCCGGGTCGAAGGTCGGCCCACCGCTCCGGTCGATATTCCTCTGCATCGGGACCGTAGAAGTCCTCGCGCCGGTGCATCGAGTAGACACTGTAAGAGACGATGGTGTCTTTGGGCACGAACACGGGCGATTTCCCGTCGGGACCGCCCCCAACAGGGAGGACCGTGTCGGTTAGGGCGAAGCGGGCGTTAGACGGGACGACGGGGTGTAGACGGAGAGCTGGGCTGTTAGTCTAGGGGATTAGATTTGAACTGGGGTTGACTCACATTCATTCATGCAATATTTCAGGTACGTCAAGTTGCGCAATTGCTCATAAGTCGGGGCGCGACCTTCTAACGAAGCGACCTCCTCGCGCAACTTACTCCAGATCCGAGGATTCTTCGCCAACATGAAGAACATATTGCTGAGAAGCGAAGCGGTGGTGTCGCGTCCGGCAAGGAGCACATTCATCAACTCGTCTCGAATGCGTCTCCGGTCGCCCGTCTGCTCTGCTAAGCCCTGAAGGAAGAGATACTTCTGCTTCTTGTCTCCGTCGGCGCCGGCCTTCTCCTCGTCATAGTTGGCCCGGTATTTCAAAGCCTTCTCCACGAACTGCTCGACCAGGTCATGGCACACCTTGATGGACTCCTGCGCCTTCGGATCGCGGAAGAAGACCCTCAGCGGACCGACACGAGTATGCCAAGCGATGGCTTCCTGCGCATAATTGAAGGCAGTGGCAAAGTCCTTCTCGTCGGTTTGCACGCCCGAGATGCGCTTCTTCAGAGACTGCACGCTATGACCGAACAAGAACTCAGTGGCCGAGTCAATGGTGTACCCGAAGAAGAGTTCCTGGAGATCGACTGCGCTCCCATCAGTAGGGATCAAGGCTAGGAGGTCACTCATGAGTTCCTCGAAAATGTCCAGATGAGCGACCTGGTCCTTGACAAAATTGGGACGGATCATCGCGCGAGAATGCGCCCAGTGCTCTCCATCCGTGGTGAAAATGCCGTGACCCAGCAGGGGACCGAATGTTTGGATCCGGTTTCCGAGGCCATAATCCTTGAACTTGAGGGAGAGGATTGTCTTGACATTCTGCGGTTCGCGTGTGACGATAACTGGCGTCAAGAGACGTCTGGTACGCCAGGTGTGGCCGTACCGACGGAATCGGCCCAAGCCCGAGGCGAGGAAGATATGGTTTTTGGCGGCCCAGACATTGTCCCAAATAGTGTCTAGCCCTAGGAAGGGGTCCTTGGGCACGTGAACATGAACGGGTTGACAATTGTGTTCGCGAGCAAAGCGATATTGGGATATTTTGCGATGGATGATTGTAAGAGTGTAGATGAGGAATAGAGCAGCTGCTGCAATCAGTGCAACTGGGTACTGTAAAGGATCTGAGAGCATGGTGGTTATCGTTGAGACTAGCTGGTTATTGACGGAAATGGAGATGTGTCATGATTCTACGGTAGGGCGAGAGTGGAAATTTATATACAAAGAATTCGGAGAGTTTGGGCCGACAAAAAAAAGAAAGCAGGGTTCAGATGGGTCCGACATCTGGACTATCGTGTGGCTACGAAGAAAATGGGCGATCATGAAGTTGTTTACCGAACACAATGAAGTTTCGGATGTAGAGAATTACAAAGACAACAAACCGAGGGTCTCGCAAGCTTTACCGAAAGGGTATTTAATAGTGTTCCGCACGGTATTTAATGACTAATTGTGGATGCATCCGGGGGTTGTTTATGCTTCATAACCAATCATACGGGAGTTGTTCACGGTTATTCAGTGTTTATGACTGTTTATGGGGACAACGAGTGGACAACCATTGGTGCTTTCGTATACTTGCCAACTTTAAAATATCCAAAACAAAAAAGTCCTTTTCTTCTCTTTGTGACCTGATGCAAACGTCACACTGCATGTGAATTACTTTCATCCTCCCCACTTTGAAAATCAGTCTAGGCTTTTTACCATTTACCTCCGGTCGGGGGACAAGATTTCCGACGCCCGATTGCAAAGCGTACATCATTGTGCATTTCTCCGACAGGGATCCCCGACTACTCTTATGAGTCTGGTCAGTGAAACAATCATTATTTCAGAGAATAAAGTATATGTCTAGTTTCATTCCTAATCAGGTTAACAATCGGACAGATATTCTCCCTTGCCAACTCTTGTCATGAGACCCTTTAATACATCTCCGAACCATTCAAAGTCCTTTGTTTCGAGGTATATCTGTGCGCTCAGCCGCGCCCACAGCCACCGCCCGTGCTGGAATACCGGCACGAATGTCTTGAATTCATCCTTTAATGTCATCTGGAGGAAGTGCACGGCTTTGCCAACATTCTGGGCTGCCACCGGAGGATAAGGCGACAACGTTTTATCCCCCTGAGCGCCGTCGTCATCCACGTCTACACAAATCGGTAACCGCACAGTGGACATGCCACAGCGACGGATTTGGCTAGTCTCCCCAGGCTGGAGATCGGGCTCTTGTAGGACCTCCGTGCCTAACGCAGCGGCAACAATGTCACCCGCTTCCCGAGCGAGCTTCTCAAGGTACTTGTAAATGGCATCATCTCCGCCACACACCTCCTCACGGAAGCGGACCGCTTCCGGGACGGTTAAATAGGCGGCATCGTCACTGGTAGCCACGAACTGGAATAATTCTTCGAAGGGAGTTCGCTTGCTACCGCCCGGCGTCAGAATGTTCGGCTTATCTGAACCGGAGGTAGGGTCCGCGATGAAACCCCAAGAGGTCGGAAGAGTCGTTCGAATTAGATGTTGGTTTCGTACGGGTACATAGACCACAGCACAACCCCGGGGAACATATAACCATCTGTAGACATTGTTTAGTTTCATTCTATTAATCGGGTCCAGTGAGTCGCATCATACTTATGCAGATTGCTCGTGAAGAAGTCGGGTTGCAGCTCGTTCAAATCCAGGGGAATGTGCCCGATTCCATGCGCTCCGTCAATGACACTGTAGATCTTTTCATCCCGACAAATCTTGGTCAACTGTTCGAATGGAAACCGGAGACCAGGAAGGCTCGTCACGGTGTCAAAGACAGCCAGTTTGACATTGAGTCCTTCAGACCGAGCTTGGCCAACAATATCCCTGAACTTTTGCACCAGAGTCTCATGACTGATGGGACAGGTGTAATCGACCTTTCGTGCTTGAACAGCAGTCGTTTCCGTCAACGAGGTAATGGTCTTCTCCACGGCACCGTATATGGTTGCAAAGTAGATAATCACATCATTTTCATTGTAGGCCAGATTTCGGAGGATCGTATTCACTCCCGTAGTGGCATTCTTGACAAACACGACTTCTTGCACAGGCACATTGAGATTTTTGGCGGTCGCAAGCCGCGACATATCCAGTAGTTCTGGGTGCGTATAGCGGATAAATAAATCCGGAGTGGCTTCGAGCTCGTCCTGGTATCTCCGTAATGCATATTTTACCTGGACTGGATAGGTGCCGAAAGATCCTGGGCAGTTGAGTTAGTACTGTGTATTTATGTACCATAAGGTGCTTTGAAATTATCGAAAGCGTGAACCGTCGCATATTTGTTCAGAATCATACATGCAATGACGTAGTGGCACACATACCATGATTGAGATTCTTGTACTTAGGGTCAAAGGAAAAGTGCTTCAGCATGGGAGCCCCAAACGGGGTCAAGTCATAGGATGGAGCGTCCATAGTTCGATAAGTACGGAAGATCAAGGCAGAGAGTAATAAAGCAAAGGAATAGTTGCAGGGGTAATGTAATATACTCAGCGGACTTGGCCGTAAGGTGACTTTAACCTGGTTTGACCAAAATCAAGGGACTCGGCTTACCGATCCAATCAAATGAGAGACTCGAACCCACTCATCACGCCCTTAACATGACAACCAATGGAATATTTACCTTACTCCGAATCATGTGCTCCTGGCAACTGTCAAGGGAATTTTTGTTTGGAGAAACTCTGCGGAGTTCACAAGTGTTTGGAAACCCAGACACCACCTGAGAGAGTTAACCATGGAGCTGGAATCCCGTCCCCAACACTCTACTACACCGGATTTGTCCAGATCGAACCTCATTACTGATGATTCTTTGGGTCCACCTGATGAAGATCAAACCGAATCCCAACTTCCTCCAGTGGATGGTGGAAAACATGCATACCTGTTCCTGGCGGCGGGGTTCATGATCGAAGCGCTGATCTGGGGTCAGTATGAGAGCTGAACATCAAGTTAAGCCGCTTTCTTACATTCGATCCAGGTTTCTCTTTCGCGTATGGAATTTTTCAGGATTATTATAGTAGTCACGAATCCTTCAAGAGTTCGGGAAATATCGCCGTGATCGGCACATGCATGATGGTGCGATTGCACTGGTAGTAGTCAATGTTTATTTTACAGTTCTAACCAGCCGGTTTTAGGGGGTAAACTATTTGATCTCTCCGATCACTTTCGTTCTGCTTCAGGGTTTGCCGTCCCTTAAGCGGTGGTCATGCCCTGCCGGGTTTGTAGTAATGTGTCTGGCTCTCGCTTTGAGTTCATTTGCCGCCAACACCACTCACCTCATCTTAACCCAAGGCATCGCATACGGTATCGGTGCCAGTTTTGCGTATTCACCGGTCATAATCTTCATGAATGAATGGTTTGTGCAAAAGAGAGGATTGGCATTCGGGCTAATGTGGGTATGTATGAGTTATTCTTAAATGTTTATAATGTTATTTATCGCTCTGGACATTGCTAACCGCTCTATCAGGCCGGTACTGGTGTCTCGGGAGTGGTTCTCCCGCTGGTCCTTCAATGGCTTCTAGATTCGTATGGTCACAAGACCACCCTTCGAATCTGGGCCCTAGTGCTGTTTTTAATGTCGAGCCCGCTGGTCTATTTCGTGAAGCCGAGATTGCCGATATCTCGCGCATCCAGCATTAGAACATTCGACCTGAGCTTTCTGTGGCAGCACACCTTCGTCATCTTTCAGATGGGTAATATCGTGGAGGCGTTGGGTTACTTCCTCCCCACAATCTATCTTCCCACATTTGCTCGCACTCTAGGCGCTAATAGTATCATGGCGTCTCTTACCGTCATCCTCTGCAACCTTGCGTCGGTGTTTGGATGCGTCGCCATGGGGCATTTGGTGGATCGATACCATGCGACCACTTGCATCCTAATCTCTACGATCGGAAGCACCATCGCGGTATTCCTGTTCTGGGGCCTTTCGGTATCTCTGGCTCCTCTTTACGTATTCTGCGTTGTGTACGGGCTATTTGCCGGATCATTCACCTCCACCTGGCCCGCTGTCATGAACGAAGTGGTGAAGAAGAGCCAGCTAGCGGATCCTTCCATTGTGTTCGGCTTCTTATCTACCGGGAGAGGCATCGGCAATGTCGTGAGCGGGCCTTTGAGTGATGCCTTGATCAAGGGCTCTTGGAGTCACGAGGCTTCCTCATTTGCGTACGGCACGTCTTACGGTCCCCTAATTGTTTTTACAGGAATAACGGCACTATTCGGCGGTCTTAGCATCATAGCTAGACCATTCAAGCTGGTTTAAATAGATAGTGAAGGTTTGTACTGTCTAGGAAGTGGAGCGACAGGAGAAAGACATAGACTGTAGGAACCTGGGAGGATCTAAATTAAGATTTGGAGTATTTCAATGGGTGTGATGATTGATCCAACGTAGGTGACGGACACTAGTCGAGGACCTACTGAATATACCATCCCGACTTACACATACCTTGTACTGCTATTATTTCTATGGTTAACATAGTTTCACGGTGTATTCCCTTGCACCGATGTTGACAGATGAGAGGCTCAGTCCACACTGACTGTTTGTCCCACGAAGAGTGAATGAATCTGAACGTCTTGGTGTAACCAACGCGACGTTTCATTTTAAATGACTCCAATTGGAGGAGAAAGAGGTTCATTCACCTGGGGAACTTTGTTTTTCTTTTGTTTTCTCTTTTCCCTTTTTTCTTTTCCATCACAGATAAATGATGCCTTTCCACGGCTTCCATGCCTTCGGCTATTATACCAAACTCTCGACCTTTGCGGTGAACCGGACAGCGGCAGTTGGATTTTCTTGCTGATTTATTTTGCTTCGACTCGCGAACATGGATGACGGTGAGCAGGCTTTCTTGGAGTAGTGTGATTTTATTGGACCAAATTGTGGCTTGAATTTAGTTGTTTAAGTTGTAAAGCAGAATACTAACCCATGCCAAAGAGATTAGGCCAATCGTGATCGACAATGGGTATTGTTCTTCTCACACCTTTTTTGTCTTAGTAAAATGCATTTGGATGATAGCTGATCTGCTCTCGAGGTCTGGCATGTGCAAAGCAGGCTTCACCGGCGATGAAGGGCCCTGCTCGGCTTTTCGTAAGTCACTTATTCTATGGTTTTCTTTGCTATATACTGGCGACCGCTGATACTGCACTAGCTTCTATTATCGGACATCCTCGCCATCATGGGTGAATTCCCACTTTCTTTTAATATCTTCAAGTCATTGTCAATATGACGATAGCATAGACTATTTAGGATTGGATCCTCTTCCCTGAGAAATCAAAACTGACGATGATGCAGTGTCATGCTGAGTACCGGCCAAAGAGAGACATACGTCGGCACCGAAGCACAGGCCAAACGCGGGGTGTTGTCGCTGAAATATCCCATCGAACACGGCGTGGTAACGGACTGGGACGACATGGAGAAAATCTGGCATCATACCTATTTCAAAGAGCTTCGCGTGCTTCCCGAGGAACATCCGCTGTTACTAGCCGACTCCCCCGTCAGCCCCAAGTCTCACCGAGAGAAAATGACGCAGATCATGTTCGAAACATTCAACATTCCCGCGTTTCATGTCTCCATACAAGCAGTTCTATCGCTCTACGCGTCCGGTCGCACCGCCGGGGTTGTTCTTGACGCTGGCGACGGCATTACACACGCTGTGCCTATTTATGAAGGCTTCGCTGTGCCCCATGCAATCAGTCAAGTCCACACAGCCGGCCGCGATATCACCAACTATCTCATGAGACGACTGGCGGAACGGGGCTACAATTTCCTCCATAGCGCCGGATATGAAATCGTGCAAGATATCAAAGAGAAACTGTGCTACGTGTCGCTGGATTACCGCCAAGAATTGCATACCACGGAGTACAACTCCACCATCGACAAAGCCTACGAACTTCCCGATGGACAGGTGATTACAGTGGGAAATGAACGGTTTCGCGCGCCCGAAGTCCTCTTCCAACCGGACCTGATCGATCATGACGGAGGGGGCATCGTACAGTCGATATTCACGTCGATTCAGAAGTGCGAAACTGAGATGCGGAGAGATTTGTACGCGAATATGATTCTAGTATGGACTCTTTTCTATTTTATATCCTCAACCTGGAAGACATATGACTGACCGGGTGTTTTTAATTAGTCGGGAGGTACGACATTGTACCCGGGTATCGCCGATCGAATGCACAAAGAACTCTCGCTGTTGGCCCCTTCCTCGATGCGGGTGAAGATCATCGCGCCGCCGGAGCGCAAGTACTCGGTGTGGATTGGGGGGTCGATTTTGTCGTCACTTTCTGCCTTTGAGAACAATTGGATTATTAAGAAAGAGTATGATGAATCTGGCCCGTCGATTGTACATCGGAAGTGTTTTTGAATGCCGAGAACTAGGGCGCCTACGACATAGAAATAACGATCTGCACGCCTATTGGATCCCACGCCCGTCAGCTTGATCCCTGCAGAACGATACGGAGACACTCGGCCAATCATGACTTGATACTGTGCGCTAGAGCTATCTCAGCTAGATAGTGTTTTCGTAATAAAACGGTCGCTTACCTCTGAAGCTGATTGGTGCAGCAGAGCATGCTACTCTGAACAGGGATTCGGTCCAGTTCTAGACCGGGAAATGTCGATGAGATGTTCATATAAAGTTCTTACCCTAAATTGCTTGCAGATCGCCAGAAACCCATGTCTCACCATCTAATGCTTAAATCAACTGAACTGTTAGATCGAATGACAGCTCATATGAGCTTCTTTGGACCTCCAGTGTACATACAGACAAGGCTAAGACAACACTAACAAGGACCGGGGATAAGATCCACAGTCTATAAAATGAACCCTACCCCTTCCATCAAAGTTTGGCCCTGTCAAATTCATCCGTCAAGTCTTCCACGGCGTCGCTGAAATCCTTAACATTGTGATCGCACTTGACTTCCTCACACAGCCTTTTGCGCTGGCTAGATTTCAAATTCTGCGCAAACTCAAGACCAGCCGCGCGCTCCACATGAGCGAGATCGACTTCATAATCGCCCAAATACGTATCTTTATCGATGACACCATTGGGCAGCACAAATGCGCCAACAGCCACCTCACTCCCAATACTGTCGGGGTCATTCTCCTCCTCCGCAAAGATAATCTTGTAGAAGTGCGTGGGCACCGCCACATTATTCTTCCCGATCACCTCATAGCTCACCCGATACTTACCGTCATCCCCTTTCTCAGGCATATACAACGGACCCGTAATCACACGAACAGACGGGTACTTGGTCGTAAGCCTCTGACAAAAGGCCTCAAAATACGCCCAGTAGTGCCGGTTAAAGCCAACCCCGACCTGCGGACACATATTGGACATCTTAAACGTAGAATCGCACGCGTCCTGCGACCACTTAGACGGATCACAGGGGACCTGGTGGCCTTTATCGTACCCCGAATTGGTATAATCCGCTACCCTCGCCCGAAAAGCCGCGGGAATAGACCTATCCAGTTTGAAATTGTTCTTCCGCTCGGCAGTCCCCATGGCAATTGATTCAGGTGTCATATGCTCCGCAACCCAGATCGGGTTCCGGGTTCGGCGATCGTACGCGCCAAAGTGAGAGATGGTGTTCAGCTCGTCATTTACTGGACCTGGATGTCCATACTTGAGAATACCGTCGGGAGTGACAGGACCCCCGGACGAGTCTTGCAGGATCGCGATGCCGGGGGATGGCTTGGCTAGACTTCGACTTGCGATCGTAATTCCGGGTGATTCGAAACTTTTCGATTGTGGGATGGGCTGGATGCCATCTTGTACTGGCTGCAGCACCTCTCGCACTGGCTGATTTTGCTTTGTGTAGAGGACCGCTGACCCGGCACCGGCTGTTGCGCCTAGTGCTGCGATGGCTAGGGATCGTCCTTTGGACATTTTGGAGTTGAGGTTAGGTTCGGTTGGAGTGGAAGGTTGCGGTTAGCGATGCGGTCGATCGGGTTATAATTATGCGGTCGATTGCAACCAGCTTCTGAGTGGCGTAAGCAGCCGAAAGCGCAAGAGGCCCAAAGACGGACCGGCATTCCTTATACATACCAGGGAGACTCGCTGTCTCAACCAAAATGGACGTCTTCCGCAACCCTAATTGCTGCAATGTCACCCTGGATCAGGAAATGTAACTCTAGAATCGACCACGCATAGATAAAGCTAAAATGATATGTCTAGCACCTTCAAACCCGGTCAACGCGTCACCATTTGTTTCCATTGCCTTTCGTCAAGAAAATCTCCCACCAATAATGTGCCGTGGCGACGATCGACTCTTCCATGATGAAGACCCCTTGCATGCAGCATTCCAACATTGAAAACGGAATTGCATCCCCACTTTTCAGCTCCCAGATCGACGCCGAAGTGGATCACCAGAATGCAGTTTTATGTACTAACCGGAACCAGGGCATCAGACTCTATTGCAATGTAACTATTGCAATGTAATCTAGTTTAGCTAATTCTGCGGAATTGGGGGTTCAAATTTGCAGCTATCCTCATCTTCTGATTTCCTCCCTATTTAAGATCTTTCTCTTAAATCTTTGATTCTTGCGTTCAGTTTCACACTAGTACTGAACTTAGTGCATGTTCTCCTGTTCTGTGTAGGGCCTTGCAAGTGAACTTTTTCACTCAAAGCACATTTCTCGGCGATTACACATCATTTCTGACTGTTGACACAAACAAGTTAGAAAGTTTCCCCTACCAATTAAGCTCTTTTTCACCTTGTTCTGAGTATCTTATATTACACTTATGTACAATATGCGGAGCAATAGCATGATCAATTGATACCGGAAGCTATATCGGCAATTGCACCCGGGTTTGAAACACTCTACTTGAACCAGAAGTTGTTAAGAATCATACCTAAACCCCAATTAAGCATATATACCCAGGTTATCTGGGACGTACCGTACCGCCTCACCGATCCTCTTCGGAATGATGCCCAGCTGAATGATAGACACGCGTCTCGTAAAGACACTGCAGTATTTATTGTGTGCCTCCAATATTATTCTGGCTCTGTCATATCGTCTTGCCCTCTGTAGAATATGGCTCTTTGTCTCACCTCTTTGTATCCCTACATCCGTCTCCTCAATTGTAATCTATCCATACTCTCCCTGACACATCATGCATCAACGAGTTAATCGTGCGCTTAATCGTCACCCCCAAGACAAAGAGAAATTCAATCGTTTTCACAGCTCCACTTAGGCAGTGAACGTTCCTGTATCTAAGAATGGAACAGGATACGGAGTTGTATGGTGTTTGCTAGATACCGATGCTTTGATAGAATATCTTGACTATGTCGACGCCTCCCAGTCTTCATTTCCTAATGTATTTATTTGCTGCGTAGTCTGTAGTACACTGTCCTATATGGATCTAGTCTATATGTCAGCTCGACTGCCAGACCCCCGAAGAAAATGGATTACATAGGGTCTCAATATGTCTCTGGAGCTATATCCTCTTGGGTAGCAGCAATCACTTGTATAATACGAAGGAAATCTCTAGTATCGGCATTCCGTGCCAGCCATCCTAATTTCCGAGAGATGGTACTGGCTCCAGATGATACACGCAGTGCATTTGTCCAATTTCATTCATTCTTTACCCTTCTAGGGACTCTCTACGGCCAATCAATATATATCTGAGTCCTTAATTACCCTTAAAATAAAGCCAGCGCGTGTGAATAGTCAATCAAAATGTGATAGAAGCTCACAGCCGGGTATAAATACCCCTTCTCCCCAGATGGCACCTCCTGTTTCTTTCCTTCTGTTACTCAGAAAGCAATCCACACTAGATATGATGATCACATGAACTAAAAGAAAGAAACACCTAACAAGTTGTATTTGCTTTGACATGCCTTGTCCTATGGTGTTGTGTTATGTTGCCTAGGGTTGTGCTATACATCACACCCACGTGACTATTGTCATTGGCTACATTTAAGAATTCTATCTGATTTATTTTTATGTGTCCCCATACCATGTTCAAGTCCTTTTTCTTACACTGCCTTCCACGACTACATGCTGTGTTCTCACATGGCTTCCCTCCAGTCATTTCCCAACTCGACACTGTTCTTCCTTCAACGCTCAAAGTACGGATCACTCTATCATAATTTATGCAAGCCTGCAATATCTGTCGAGACCTTTCCATTATCTCCAGAAATAGACAAACCAACAACTGAGCATGAGTAACAAGTTCCTCATGGTCGACTACCTAGTCGACAAACATTCGGACCCTCTCAAAATCAGGTCAGTCATATCGCCCATCTCCACCTCTGAGGCTGGTCTCGTACCAAGTCTCAGCAACACTCCGACGGACATCCCACTCATCGATTATATCAATACGATGCGTCCGTAGGCAGAATACGCACCACACCGTATCACGTGTGGTGGTTCCACCATCCTAATGATCTATCTACATTGAGGCGGCTTCAATATGAAGTTTACTGCTGGACCATGTCCACAGTTAATCCTGCGTCGCTGCGTCTACACCAACCTCCATGTTCTATTATACTCGGCTGCAGCATCTTGCCCTCTATACCACTTACAGCACTTGTCGGTGTCAATAAATTCGAGCTTTGCCGTACACTAAGCAAGCGACAACGAACACTTCCGGTATTCATTCGAAGCGTATTCGACGCTTGAGCATCAACTCACATCACAGCCGACTTGGCTTTAATAATCGGGGTGCAACGCCATAGACACTTATCCGCAGCAAGCCAAAGGATATACATCTTAAATCATTTACTAAATAATGTATGATCGTACGAGCAATTTGGATGCCCTCGAGAGGAATGGCCATTATTAATAGGCTATCGACTGCCGCATTGTACAGGTGAGCTGTACCACAAGGACGGCATGTGTTGTGTTTGCTCCTAGACGCAGACACTGGACTGTCGTATCTCGACTCTGAACAGATCATGTCCCGGGTGTGAACTTTATGTACTCGGATACTTACTCGACATATGACTGCCAACCCTCAAGGGTCGGTGTGAAAAGGGTGATGATGGATGCGGCAATATAATACAAGGTTTCGCCAGTACCGTGGATACGAAGCATTGATTCGGTATATTTGGTCTAACTAGCTCGGCCTATATATACCAAGCTGCTATACTACTACAGGCTAGACCCTGTCCTCCTTCACATTTAAGGCGATACTGAAGGTCGATACATTGATAGCCGAGCACGGCCCATGCGTCGGCATAACTTCTATTGACGAGCTACTACAGCAATACATGAGGAACCAATCTTATGACGTGTTCTCATGGCCATGACAGTACCAAACGTACAGGTGGCTTGGGCTATTACTTCAATCCTATGACCGGGTTGCGACCATCAGACCTTTCGATCTCGCCATTTACACACGCACGAACAAGTACACCCACTGGAATTCTGAAGCTGAGCACACTGAACGCAACACATCACTGCCATTATACTTGGGTAATAGTAACCCATTCGCTACAGCGTCCAACACAACCCTTCATCCACCTTGTTGATACCTATCCTTACACAAGTAAGGCCAGTCAGGTGAAGCAACTATTCGGCACCTGACCACACGAAGGTTGCCATATAACAAGGACGACGATTCCAAGGTTAAGAATACCCACCCCGACGACAAGTATCCAAGGCAGTCCGAACGAGCATCACAGAGCTTGGTCAATGGATGCCTCGTATTCCATACTATCTATGCGAACAGCGATAACCCGCCACTCTCAACTCGCCGGCACCCGTCCAATCTACACCTACCTTCATTTCCATATACGAACATGATGAACAAAAATACACCTCGTACACGACTTTATTACAATCAAAAATCAAACAAAAAGCGACATAGTCGTGGACAAAAAGACATGTCGAGGAATTATTACGGGCAAGTTCTAAACCATTGACGAAGACCCGGGTGCTCGGTTTAAAACCGAGAAACATGAAGGCAGCTTTTTAGAGCGCGATGGTGAAAATACATATAACGAGATGTTATATCATTCAAATGCGAGAACAGACACTGGTCATGACTGATCCGGGTATGTATGATGGGGACCTCGTCATGGATGGGGTGGCACTGCAAAGTACTACGATGTCTGTCCATTCACTTTTTTGATCGATGCTTGACTGCTCTAGTGGTCTGTTGAGATGGATGGACGGCCGACTTGCTGATATTCTAAGGCTAACATTTTGATGTTAGAATGGATTATGGAGGAGTAAATGGCCGAGAAACACGATATGGATATCGAACAGTACTGCGGCCGCGAGGTCTGGCAGTATTGAGGATCAGAATTATGTCAGATACGGTGTATTCTCAGGCAACATTACATTTTAAGAATCTAGCCAGTCCAGAGTTGTCCAGTCTCTACCCATGTTCTGAGCTGTGACCGAATTAAGATACAATATATAGAACTTGAATGATATACCAATATCTTACTGAGACTCAACGTATGGTATTGACACGCAGATTGTGAGCCTGTAAGCATTAGATATTCATAGCATACCAACACTACATTACTTAAAACAACCACAAAGTCACCTACATCTACACACCCCCACCAAAGAAAGAAAAAAAAAAGAAACGAAAAAATTAACCTCCAAATCAAATTAGAGTATAAAAACCACCCTCCCCCCTCCCCCCATTTCAAGAAAAAACTAACCCAACAACCCCTTAACCCCCTCCTCCAAAGCCTTCATATTCCCCCCCACAACCCGCTGCTCAAGCGGCTTCCCATCCTTAAACAAGACAAAAGTAGGCATAGCGCGGACCCCGAGCTCCTGCGAGATCTGAGGATTCTTATCGACGTCGATCTGGATGAAGCGGACATCGGGGTAGGTTTCGCTCAGCTTCCCAACGACAGGCGCGACGGCCTTGCAGGGACCGCACCAGGTAGCGAAGAAGTCGACGACGGCGGGACCGGAGGAGGTAAGGGCTTTGAAAATCACGGGACTGTTATTTCTCGTTAGATTTATTCCATTTATATATACATTTATAACTTCGATGAAGGTGGTAAGGGTATGTACTTATCGACTTGGACGACTTTTCCGTGAGGCATTGTGGCGGCGGGGTCTGATAGACGGCGTTTCAATATATTAAAGACTAATTAATTGTGTTAGTACTTGTTCAGTATTGGGTTTCTGGAATCATACAGATGTAGATGGCGAGACAGATGAGAATGGTCTTGAGCTCCATTTTTGCATGTTTGTTTCGGTTTGGAACCGAACTTGATTTTGGAGAGAGAGGGGTTTGGGGAGCTCTTTGGTTGCTTTTTATTGGTTGGTCAAGTTACGGCGCTAGACTTGTTTGGGTGTTTTTCTTACAAGGTATTTAGGTACCTTGGGTTTTGGCAGGTGGGATTGAGTATTTTATTTATTGATGCTTTGTTTGTTTGTTTATTATTTATTTATTTATGTACGTGGATTTATCTCAAGTTAGGGTTGAATTGTGTTTCTTTGATTCCGGAAGGTTTAAGTTGGTTGTGCGCAAGGAGTGTATTGTTATACCCCTTGCAGAATAGTTCACGAGTCCTGGACTTAGTCTATTCGGTGTCGGTGAGTCTACGCTCTGGTATATCGTATACAATACATCTTGTATTGTATAATTGTAGCTGTGGCCATGATTAGTGTGAAGAAGATTCTCATTATCAACTGTATCCCTACGTTTCTATAAATGCAATATATTGTACGCATAGTGTTAGGCCAGTAACACTTACCCTAATGTCAGGCCAATAAGCTGTAGTCTAGACAGAGCAAAGATACGCAGGTTAAATGTTATATACCAACCTTCGTAAGTATATAGATGGTAATGTAGTACGACACCAAGTAACCAGCTGTACGGACATCTTCCACACCAGCTAAAACATATACCTGTATAACGGCGATTTATCCCCTAGCTCCTGTAGCTCGTCCTCATCGAACTGCGACACGTCCATATCGTCACGTTGGCGGTTAATCTTCTGGTACGATACACGCAAGACCAACACGGCGATAATCCCTGCGACGCAGAATCCGAGCTCGAGCGCGTGGCCGAGCGTATACGTTGGCGCGTCCTTGGTACGGTAAAAGTTTGAAGCCATCGCTACGTCTTTATTAGAAGGGCACGTCCATCATATGAGGCATACGTACCGCCTGATAAGTTGCCCAGCCCGACGTGGATGGCGAGTCCGGCCGCGCGCTTGTAGTCACCCGCCAGATTAACACTCAGCCAGGTAACGTTTCCTGGGAAGGCTGGATAGATGCCTATTATCGGTTAGAGGGATATTGCGGGGACCAGGGTGACGAACCAACGACGGCAACGAAGACGCCAAAGTAGACTACGCCCGGCACACCTCTACCCGAGGATGCGAGGACAATGATAAATCCAATGGCGATCAATGCCATGAAGAATAGAATGAATGAAGAGCGCTGGTTCCGACGGTCGGATAGCCATGCTCCCGCAACAGCAACGACAGATGCGGTGATGTAGATCGGGATCGTAAGCAGCTGGGCTGTAGAAGATGTGTATCCGAGGTCTTTAATGATCGAGGGCAAGAAAAACGAGATACCGTACAAGGGACAGGTGATACCCCAGAACACTGCTCGTGTTAGTATATAACACCAATCTACTAGAAGAAACGTACTAATCACAGCCACATAGATTTGCCAGTCCTTGAGCGCATCGATGACGTATTTGATTCGGAATTCTGTGTCTTGACGTGCACCGCGCCTGGTTTCGTCCCCTTCCGCACTTTGCGATCGGACCATGTTGATCACGTATTTTCGCTCCTCTTCAGTAAGAAATGTAGCGGTTTCCGGAAAGTCCTGGATGGCAAAGGGGGCCACAAAGGCCACGAGAACGGTGAGTAGCCCCTCGAGAATGAAAATCCAGCGCCAGCCAGCATACCCGCCGACGCCATCCATTTTCTACTTTTAATTTAGCGATGAGCTATCGATACCTGGAAGGCGACTGACCGCAATTCCGTAGGCCAACAGACCCGAGAATGCGCCCGCAACGCTGGCTGCGCTGAAAAACAAAGCCTGGCGAAATTGCGCTCGGTGCCGCGGATACCAAAGCGTAATGTAGTATGCGACGCCCGGATAGAGGCCCGCCTCTATTAGACGGCGTATGTCAGGTCAAGACTTCAGACAGAATTGGGGAGACTGACCGGTGACGCCGAGGAATATTCGCGCAGTCAGTAGACCGGCGTAGTTTTGGACAACACCCATTAATGTCTGGCGGCCTGTCAGTCCTGTTGTTCAATACTTGTGGAGGACATCGAACCATCACAATCCCCCAAGCGACCATCAGTAAGGGCAACCACCTCGACGGCCTCATCTTCTTCAGTAGCAAGTTGCTCGGCAGTTCAAATGCGCAGTACGTAAAGAAGAACACGGTTACTGCAACCTAATGAGGATCGCTTGTTCGGTTTCGATATGATGGAAGGCTTGCACATACAGCACCAATTATACTGACCCCCAGTCATGTGCAAATCATCTAATAAGCCCTCGATCTTCGCGTTCCCGATGTTGCCGCGATCTAAGAAGGCAAGAAGATATAAGGCCGCCAGCATCGGGATAATTCGAATATCCATTTTTCGCAGGATCCGGTCTTCCTCTTCTCTACTGAGAGTCAGTGGCATTACCTGACCGCATTGCTTTTCACTAGAACTGTCGACCGGATCGCCAGACCCGATGGGCGATGGCTTCTCAATATCTAGATTAGGTGTAGACATGTTGGAATTTGGAAAAGTGATGAAATTCTAAATAGTCATTCCCAGTGCACATCTTGCGGGAGATTGACAAGTCTTTTATATGTATGGGTAATCGGTCATGACGAGTCCAATCGCCCTTTTGGGAGCATTGTGGGGGTGGATATGTATCTCCACGGAGTAAATCCTCAATTCTTTGTTTGTTACTGGCTATCGTGCTTGGCACAAACCTAACGAGCAGATCTCCTTGCAATTGGCGGATGCCAGATACGGTTATCTGGTGTTTATCTGCGTCGAATCGTGCATAAGGTTGGCCGGGACAACAATTCTCGTGATGGATCCAACCATGCAAGGGTCGGGCTCTGGTATGGCCTTATCATTCCATCATGAGCATTAAAAATAGTCCTTCTCGATACCTTTGTCGCGGTAATGCGCTCGAGTTACCCCGGATTTTAGAGCGGATCTCTTCCGCTTACTAGTATGAAGTTTAACCGGTTTACACTTGGCGTTGCCCAATGCTCCGATGCCAATAATGCGGGGTAAAGATGCCATCAGGAATAAAATTAGCATGGTAGTTTGTTGGTCGATTGAACTGCAAGAATGTCTTTTGTCAGCAACTACCGTCGGTTTCCCCGAACCCGAAAGTTAACGCAACATGGGGTCATGTGACTACTTTGTACCCTGCGAGGTCAGGAAGTAAGGAACTAATTTGAGAAGGTAAAGCTTAGGATGAAGGTCTCGAAAGGTCATCCACTGTGCAGCAGCACACAGTGTTAATGATATCCTCAATGTCTAGTTTCCCGGTGAAAGCTGAACAATGGGGGCTGAGCAAGTGTCGGACACTGTCCATCGCCAAGAGCCTAGAACATGGAATGCCATAACAAAGTACGGTAGTGTTCAGGGATCCGGGATCTTTGTCGCAGTACCCGCCTGACCACTAAGACATGATCGCGTTCATTCCGCCAACGCGCCGCTAGTCTTGGATAGTTTGTGAGGATGACCACTGGTGGCCCTTAATCGGCACAACATCAACAACGGGCAGTTTTAAAGGTAGTCTGAAGACACTTTGCAACATCGCGCCATGATCGCATTTTGTAACGAGATCGAGGGAAATCCGAATCAATGCAATGGCCATTCTGAATTCGAGAGGGAGGAGACAATTTCTGCCTGACGGCGACGATATGCAAGTTTCCCAATGAGTCAGTATGTATCCCACCATACAGTACATGGCCTTGGCATACCATGTCAGTCACTGTGGTATGTCACTCTCGTGTCTCGACCATTCCCACAGAATGGGCCCGTGTATGTGTGAATAATTGAATTGACAACGCGAGTATATAGTCCTCTTACTGACGGACAGAGTAGATCATGGTATAGACCTTAAGTTCAATTGCAATGTATCGTTATTGATCACGGTATAGGAATCTTCTAGTGTGAGATAGCGTCTTTCTAAAGTATCCGTCAGAATCGTGAGATGGTGATAGGCTGCGCTCGATGATCTATATCGGCTTCCGGTTAAATACGATGTCATAGCCTCCGAATATAAACACATTTTGAACTGGTTAAACAATGCATACACGAGAACCCGCGTCAGAAGCAGGAATCTTAACAACAAACAACTCCGGGGGACATCGCTGGGGAATTGACTTCTGAATGAACAAGTTCAAGACGCCAGAAAGAGTGTAATGATTAATGTCATGTGTGTTTAAAGAGCAAGAATAGAGTAAATACTAAAAGAGCTGAGTCCAAGCCAGACCAGTGGAAGATCTCGGGGTGTCGGAGACTCGTTAACAATAGTCCCCAAAGTGCAAGCAGAACATTCAGGATGCCAGGTACCAAGGTCAGCCCACAGCAGCCGTATCCCTGCAAAAAGGTCAAAAGGAGTGGCGAAGGGTTCGTGCACACAAGCAGATGGTGCATCCGAGGAAGCCACGGTCGCAGGGCAGGGTGGGAGCAGTATGAGGTTGCAGGGGAAACGAATAAGATAAGATTGCACTGAATCCTTTCTCAAGCGCGATTTTTCTCAGACCAGTAGGAGGGCACGTGCCTACCCACGTGCCACTACGATTGGGTGCATTCTAGAGCAGATATTGGCTTACTGTGAATATAATATAATTCCATCTATATACCTGGAGCATTATCAGCTCTCTAGTACTTATCTGATCTAAAAATGAAAGAAATATGTTCAAAGGAATCAAAGGGAGAGATAATCATCATTACCAGCACACTTCTTTGTTCCAGTTACTAGAGTTACCATACATGGTCAAAAGAAAAGATGAAAAAATTATACTAATGTATATCATTATATAAATCTAACTGGTCCCCACTCCTTACTATGAGGGGGTGCTGACCGGAAGGGAACCCCTAAACGATAAGAAATAGAGACGATGAGAAGAACGTGCGCAGAGAACCATTGATATTGGTGGAATAGGGTGACAGTGAGCTGAATGACTGTAAATAGACTGCCGAGACATGCACCAATGGTACCAAAAGGCTTAATTAAATCAAATCACGCATGAAGCTCTGAGAACGCAGGGACCATCTGGGGCCAGGAACGAGGGCTCGTGGGGAAATACGAGATGGTGATTGGTTCCTTGGGGCTTTCGGGTGCCAAGCATCGACATTGTGATAACTTCACAGATATAAAGACTCCCCTTACGACTCATTGCCCAGAATTTTGCCAAGCTGCCAAGTGCGCCCGGCGGTCATCGAAGCTCGAGTTATTTCCTAAGCCATGGACGACCGAAGCCAGTGAAACCACAACTTACGAATCACGACCTGCCGTAGAGGAACGTGGTTCGTAATCATGCTTCCTGTCGAAACGCCTTTGCTTGCAACATGATTTTGTCATGCATTGTAACATATTGCCCGATGAGTATTCCAATTGAAACACAAGATTTGTGCCCTCATGGAGTCGGAGTTATTATGAACCAATGGGAGGTTTCATGGAGGGCAGGCTGTTATGATGGATGCAGAGCAACATTTGCCATTTGTAACCCTACTCGGGAGTTTTCTTTTTATTATTTTTTATTTATCGAGAGTTACGAGTCATCGTCCAACCCCTGATCGTGTTTGTCATTACCACTAACATCAAATATTCATTTATTCTTTTTTTTTTTTTAAAAAAAAGAAAAAGAATTCAAGCGATTGGTTCCTGTTACTTCCTCGCCACGTGCCCCCTGGATGTCTTGACTCGTTCGCCCAGATTCTCGAATCTGCCTCCGTCTTATGCCAACCGTTGCTTGACCTTCGAGCTAAGATTTGAACCGAGTATTCATCGTGCCACTGGTTTCGGGTCATCCAAGACCATTCATTTTAGGTTTCTTCCGTCCCACCCCATCTGCAGCCTGAGCTGAGGGTTGTCAGAGGGGCTAGGCGCAGGGTACACCGGATTAGAAAAGTACATAAAAAACTCACCCCTTCCCCTCCCTTCGTCTTTTCCCTGTTCTGTGCTCTCCTAAATTATCATTCATACGACAACACAGACCTCGAGCTTTCTTCTCGACGAACTCCGGTTCGCAGCTCATCAAGATGATGCTCGATCAGTACACTTATATATTTGCTATCGGCACCATCTTCGCCTTGTTGGATGCTTACAACAACGGTGCTAGTATGTTATTTCTGACCCTTGATTTATTCCAAACCTTTAGGACAACCTGGTGCTGACTCGAGTGGCAGATGATGTTGCAAACTCCTGGGCCACCAGTGTGTCTTCGAGATCCATCTCCTACCGCCAGGCCATGATTTTTGGCACCATCTTTGAATTCCTGGGAGCCGTAACCGTGGGTGCCCGTACCGCTGACACAATCAAAAATGGTATTATTCCTATGACGGCATTTCGTGGCGATGCTGGCGTGCAGATGTTGGCATTTGCTTGTGCTCTTGCGGCTGCTTCGTCGTGGGTGATGTGGTGCACACGTCACTCAACTCATGTCTCCTCGACTTATTCACTCGTTTCCGCCGTGGCCGGGGTTGGCGTTGCTACTGTCGGTGCTTCAAAGGTCCAGTGGGGCTGGAATGATGGAAAAGGGTTGGGTGCCATCTTTGCAGGCCTGGGAATGGCGCCGGTCATCTCGGGCGGGTTTGGTGCGGTCATCTTCATGCTCATCAAGGTGATCGTCCACATGCGCAAGAACCCGGTTCCTTGGGCGGTGTACACCTCTCCATTTTGGTTCCTGGTCGCTGCCACTATTTGTACTCTGTCGATTGTCTACAAAGGCTCTCCTAATCTCGGATTGAACAAGAAGCCGAGTTGGTATATTGCCGCCGTCACTCTCGGTTGCGGCGGCGGTGTTTGTCTCCTCTCGGCCATCTTTTTCGTCCCCTTCGTATACGCGAGGGTAATCCTGAAGGACCAAAATATCAAGTGGTGGATGTTCATCCAAGGGCCCCTCCTCCTCAAGCGTGCTGTCCCAACCGAGGCTGAGCGCGCCAAGGTTCCCGACTATGCTGTCATTCAAGAGGACCATGATGATGATGCTTCCGTTCCTTCGAACGCATCCTTTGCAGACCACCAGAAGGACGCCACCCAGACTAAGGAGAAGGCTCTAGTAATGGCCGAGACTAAGGCTACGTATCAGGACATGGTTGCTCAGGGTGAAAGCAAGTTTCATGCTAAGCTTATGAAGAAACGCGGTCCTCTGGGATGGGCCATGCGCACTCTCCGTGACAATCCCATGGGTGCTGGTGAGATCTACGAGTTTCGCAACATTGCCATCCTGGCCAAGCGTATTCCCGCCATGATCACCGTGGGTTTGATGTACGGTATGCATTACGATATCCACGCCGCACAGACTGGTGTTGCCGGTACCCCCGATGGTGAGCGCATGCAGCGCGTCTATAATCATGCCGAAAAATACCCCAATGAAGTCGAGCACACCTACTCCTTCGTTCAGATTTTAACAGCCTGTACTGCATCCTTTGCTCACGGTGCAAATGATATCGGAAACTCGGTCGGACCTTGGGCAGTTCTCTACTCAGCCTGGACAACTGGTGATGCCACTAAATCCAAGGCTCCTGTCCCCGTGTGGCAGCTCGCAGTTCTCGCTTTGACCATCTCTGCCGGTTTGATTACCTACGGCTACAATATTATGAAGGGTGAGCTCATCGTGACTGGTACAGAGATCCATGTGCTAACATTTATGCTTTTCAGTTATGGGTAACAAGATTACATACCACTCCCCTAGTAGAGGTTCGTCAACTGCCCCATTCTCTTACGCTATGATTGTACAAGCTAACACCACGGCCTCCAGGTTGCTCCATGGAAATGGGTGCCGCCCTGACCGTCCTTGTCTTCTCCCAATATTCCCTTCCCGTCTCCACCTCGATGTGCATCACCGGCGCAACCGTCGGCGTGGGTCTCTGCAACGGCACTTTCAAAGCTGTAAACTGGCAGCGAGTTGGACTTCTGTTCATCGGATGGGTTCTTACAATTCCAATTGCGGGCACCTTGGGTGGATGCTTGATGGGGCTTATACTTAACGCTCCCCACTTCATTTCCTAAGGAGGCCTGTGATGCCTCCCTTACCATTTCGCATGTACAAAGCATTCTTTTACTTTCTTCCGCATACCAACAGATGGGTCCGGCACCACATAGACCGGGGATCGTTTGCACTACACGGTAATAATCAATTAAATCTGGTTCAGCAATGTGTTGTGATTTATTGCTCCTCAATCATCATGTCACCTTAACTTTCTAAAATTCAGGCTGTAAATTCTTCTCTCTATATGTACAAGCCTCAGTAGTGTCGTAACACAGTATAGCTAGTTATATGAAGTTAAGACCGCCAGTTCGTCGGTAATTGCCATCGTTCGTACTACTCAGATACGAGTACGATGTAACGTCCGCTGTGGATGGACGATGTGATCATATGTTGCAAGGTTCATTTGCTAAGAATGAGGTCAGTGTCTACAATCTCAGCAGCCCTACACCAGGCAGCCGAATGGCCAAGACAAATCTAGCCTGGGAGTAAACTTCAGCACAAAACATCTGGCAAATAGCATAGGTGTCCACGATACATTGCAATCGCGTATGAAGTGGTCATGAGGGGAGAATCCTTTCCGGTATGGTGATAGATGTTCTAAGAAGACTAGGCATGATGTCTATACGCAACCACGGTCATGTTGACCCGTGACTGTGAAAACCTGCCCTAGTAATCAGACATGGACACACGTGAACAATACAAAACAAGCCAAGGATACAGACGACTCACGTGCCCTCTGGGATGGTTTTCAGCCATGCCTCCTTTGCTTTTTCCCATCCACCCATCTCCCTGGTCCGTTATGGCATAGTGACCAACTGACTCACTCGACAACCGGCCGGACCAATATCCAATGGTTGATATTGTTTGAAAAGCACTCTACTGTTTGGTTACGCTTATTACACCGCAAGACGTGCACTGTGTATTTTGTTAAAAGGTGTCAAAATTCCTGGTAAAGCTAAAAACAAACACTCAACTATCTTAGCGAATTATATCAAAGAGGGTACCGATCAAGAGCTCCATAAAAGCTAGGTCAATCAACATGAATGCGCCAAAGGCAGCGATCTGACTGTCCGGTAAAGGAGCTGCGAGTATGCATCATGTTGACATTATCACTGAAAAGGCAGTCTCCCTCCTCCCACGAATGCCAATACGCGATTCGGCGGTCATGCAGAAGGGAGTTTATTGTCTTGCATAGCCCCTCTGAATCCTCAACCTGGTCGATAGTCACGTATGTGGGATCGAAGCGAGTCTTCTCCTGAGGCCACGGTTCGTGGTAACGCAGACAGGGCTTTCCTGTAGCGAAATGAGGTACTACAAGGGGTAGCTTTTGGATGACAGCGCTGTCGAAGGAACTTGTTCTAACATTCCAGGTAAGGTTCTTTAGGCTTTCCAGGGAGACATCCGCAGGAAGATACCGGAAGATCAAGCGCGAGGGTGCAAAAAGCGTGTATCCCGTGTCCGGTGGTGATGGGGAAATTGCTGTGAAGAATTGGAATCTGGTGGAGAAAGCAGATTAGCCGCATGGTCGACGAGAGTTTATTTGGATACTATGAGAAGGAACTGACTTTGGTGGAAGTGAAACTGTCCGCTCATTGCCATCGGGGTCAACCTCCTTTTTGATCTTAAACAGGCCGTCATAATGCCAGGGCATCCACTCAGAAGAAAGGACGTTGTTAAGGCCACGTGAGTCCAGACCTTGATCTTTCACTTCTAGGATGAGCCCGAACTTCCAACCTACAGGCTCACCCATTTCTTCAGCCTTGGCGACGAAGGCTTCACGGTCGCGCGTGTTGCTGAATCCCCGAAGGGTAATAGGAGAATTCTCCTGGGCCAGCCCACGCATCTTTTGCATATCTACATCCGCCAATGATGGTTTGCTTCCGTCGGATGCCGGCTGCACAATGATACCACATGGATAGACTGGTTCGAACTGAACGTCTATCGACCATGAATAGAGCTCGGACTTTGTTCGGTAGTACCAAGGCCTTCCGCCCTTCCATACCAGTTCTACATCCTCCCGTGCGTCAAGCTTATCTCGATGTTCAAAGTGCATCTGTCCATCCAAGGTGATCAAGGTTGCCGAATGCCAAGGGGTCATCAACGCGCTTGTCTCAGGTAGGACTGATATAGAGATTTTTCTCGAACCATTTGAAGGGTGGATGGACAGTCGTACATGATCGGGAAAATGTTTTGCCACAGCACCTGCGAAGGCCTAGTAGCCATGCGGGATATATCATTAGCCGCTTTATTTATTGAAGGGTCCGATAGATGAACTCACCACTCCGCGCCCGATCATCGCTTTGGCAATTCTTTCGAGATGTTTCTTGTGCTGAGACTTGGAAACCTCAGGGCTGACATGGGTATGTGCTAAGTCCTTGGTTAAGAATTTGATGTACCCGCGATACGTAGCACATGTATCATCATCTGATGCGATCTTCAAGTTCACGTCTAAATCCTTCGGAGTATATCGTTCGATCAAAGCGTCCCTGAGGAGAGGAGCCTTCAACTCGTAGGCTTCTTGATTGAGGGCTGTCCCGTTCGAAGGTCCGAGGAAATCCCACAGGCGAACAAACTCGATACGCTTGCAGTTATTAATGCGGGCCATCTCACGAAGTGATTGCCCGTATTGCCATACTTCGTAATCAGGGACACCGAGTAGATCTAATGGGCAGAGAATAAGTGGATGTCAGTGCATTCAAAATGGAACCTTGCGCTCACCGTTGTATACTATGCCGTCAGAGGCAATTATGAGCCGCGCCCCTTCAGCATAGACATCGCCAATTGCCTCACACAGTCCGTTAAGGTGGAACAAGGAGACCTCTTCGCCCTTGTCGGGCAAGCTCCCCAAAGTCTTGCTCAGCCGGTTCGGGGACTTGAATGGAAATGCTGGTAGTACTAGCGGAATGGGGTTGTGCTTTTTGATATGGTCATAAATAATCGACAAGAACTTGGCCTCACCCTCGTGGGAGAGGTCCTCGAATGTTTTGGATTGGATACTCCGATACCGGGTAATAATTTGCAGAATCTCACAGGCTTTGCTGAACGCCTGGTCTTTAATCTCATTGCACGTCTTTACACCGGAGGGCTGACCCTCATAATCAACTTGAGCAATGCTTGGCATGTTGGCTGCGTCGCACTGAGACTCACTGTCCGTCTTGGTGCACTGGGGTCTGCGAAGCAAAGGAATATTGGATTGACAGGCAACAGTGAAGATATATTAGAAGGGGCCAAAGGGTTCGTCGATATTATATGCATGTCCGAAGGTACTAAAGACATACATGACAGGGGTCATTCGACAAATTTGCATGCTACTGCAACCTACTCGCATTTTCCGGCTTAGCAAACCTGCCGAGAATTCTGCGAGATGATCCTCACAGCCTGCAGAATCATTTTCCCGGCCATAGTGGTTTTTGATCCACCGGTTCGGTAGATGGTAATGGCGTGATAGGATAGGGATATCGCTTGGATGAGATCGATGAAGAGGACTGGACACAACTCTGTAACCTTTCTGATATCAGACCACGAGACGAGACCTACAATATACCGAACCAGGCAATGTTATCGAACCCCACACATTGCGAAAGTTAAGCTAGAGGCTAGCGCTGCAAGGGCATTGGCGCTAAAATTCCATCGTTGAGTGGGTTTATCGCCGGTGGAGATGCCTCTAATCAATTATCAATCAGTATGTGGGGCTTCCTTAACGGATATTGTGTGATGAAACCCCCACTTGCCAAGCCTGCTACTCGCGACTCGCCCACATATGCTGCGGCAAGTAAGACATTCTGGGCTTCAAGCCTCCAAGACAGATCCCGAATTAGCATTTGTCACTCTTGGCTCTGAGCGGAATTATGGCCGCACCCATTGATAAGCCAGTTTGGTGGAGACTGCGATGTAGCTGAAGGATCCAAGCTAGGGTTAACATGCCCTTTTTGGGTTTCTGCAACCTTACGATATCAGACCAGTTTACTACTGAAACAAGGAATAAATTGATAAAAATAATTAAAATCCTTCGCATACTTAGACAGATTTACTCAATGACAATTCAATGATTTAGGATGATGCACGAACAATCCAAGAGTCTAAAGTGAGGGCATAGTAGCATGCTAACTGCTTGCATACTTGAAAAGGCTAGGTAGATATGAAAGATATTATAGATCACACAACTTCAAATCAAAAACTGACTAACCTGGATGCAATAATAGGCTTTTCACACTAATGATAGCAGTTCCTGAAGGCCCAGCGGAGCTCCGGTCGACTGATTAAATTGCGTGCTTGGCAGGCTTTCGGGCCGTTTGATCTCGGAATCAAAAACCTAAAATCAGCCCAAAAAAAGAAAGAAGAAACGGGACTTTGTTACATTGTTCCCTTCCAGTTACCTAATAAAAAAGCTTTAATCTTGCTATTCCGACGATGGACTTGTCTGGAAGGTCTTGGAGTACCAAATTGTTCCTTGAGCGAATTCAACCCAGATGGCTCACACGAAAAGGGCCGGGACTTGGAGTAGCTAACCAGGGTTATTGGGGTCAAACCCATATGTACGCTTCTGCAAGCACTAGCCAATGGTGTGGTACTTAGCGGTCTTGGAAGCGAACTCGACTCAACCATAGCCAATCATGAATATCCCGGAGGAGGCTAACGAGGCGGACCGGACTCTGGCGTGCAAATTAGATTAACATTTAATTTCCCGAACATTGTCAGACGAAAGATAATCTAATGAATTATTGATTTCTAATCCCGGATATTGAATTCCTCACTTGGGATCAGCCAATTCCGTGCACAAAACGTGAGTCCCTGAATGGATTTTGGGCAAGTAGGCCTCGCAATATATTTTTATAACAGGGATTGTCCTCGGCACTTCTGAACAGATATTCGTATTGGGAATTATAGTAGATGACTTTGTGAATGCACTCTGGTCAGTATGGGGTCAACAGCTATCGGGAACGTCGACCTGGTCATTGTCGGAGGTGAATATTGATAACCCTAATACCATCGCATACTAGTTCTGACTCCTGTACTCTAGGCGGCCCAACGGGGCTTACTTCTGCGGTACTTGCCCGATCACTAGGGCTATCCGTATACATCATCGGTGAGATACACCACTTGAGACCAAAATAAAATGGTTACTAAAACCTTGTTAGATGCAAAAGACGGACCGCTAGAGGTCGGGCGCGCCGACGCTCTCAACGCACGAACTCAGCAATATCTCGAAGTGTCAGGGACGCTTCACTCGTTGTTACCCCAAGGCATAACATGTAACAGTATGTTGGTCACCTTTACTTCCCCATTGCCCCAAGCTCATACATCATAGCCAGCTCCACGTTCGAAGGGGGCAAATTCACCTCACGCCAAAGCCAATGGTGGACTTCCCTGGCGCATACCCACCGCCCCAACTTTCTTATGCTGGGCCAGTCACGCGTAGAAGAAGCTCTTCGTCAGCAGT
Organism: Aspergillus avenaceus; assembly: GCA_009193465.1. NCBI lineage: Eukaryota > Fungi > Ascomycota > Eurotiomycetes > Eurotiales > Aspergillaceae > Aspergillus > Aspergillus avenaceus. The sequence continues at coordinate 69,555 of ML742108.1, read as the reverse complement.
TAGATATCTCCATCGACTATGGGAGTCATGTTGTTGCCATCGCAGAGACATCAGAGCATGTGACTGTCACGACCAATCGGGATAAGGTTATCAGGGCGAAGTATGCGATCGCATCAGACGGCGCACGGTCGTTCGTCCGACGGACCTTGGATATTCCCTTTGTGGGAACGAAGCCGGAGATGGTCTGGGCGGTGCTTGATACTTTTCTGGAAACTGACTTTCCGGTTTGCTCGGAGATTATATCGCTGCAGGTTGATGGACAGTCGCGGGTGGCGTGGATACCTCGGTAGGAGCTATATACTTGCAGCTGAAGGTTGTCAATTTGTTAACTGTGACTAGAGAGCGAGGGATGGCCCGTTTCTACGTTCTGTTAGATGGGGAGATTACACAGGAAAAGACCGAGGAATCGATCCGAGCCCATATGCAGCCTTATAAAGTGTCCTTTCTGAAGACAGAATGGTTCAGTACATTTGAAAGTAAGTCCCACATTCCACATACGGCTGGGGAGTTTATATTGATTCTAGAAACTACTATCAGTCAAGGAGCGTGTTGCAGAGACATTTATCTCCAACTCTGCCGAGGGAAGAATCTTACTGGCCGGAGACGCCGCACATGTCCATGCTGTGAATGGCGGACAGGGCCTCAATACAGGGATCGCGGATGCATTTGCCATGATATGGCGTTTGGCCCTCGTGGTCAAGGGACACGGCAGCCAGGATCTGCTACGTACCTATGACACAGAGCGCCGCGAGGTCGCTATCGGTGTCATCGACGTCGCTGCCAAGCTGGTGCGGACCACGGTAAAGACGGCTCTAGAGTATGTGGATGTCATTGAGAGAAATGCAGGTTATATCACAGGTATGCACATGATAATCGTCACCTAGTTCATCACTCACACGGTTCGATAAAGGAATGGGCGTATCCTACCCACCCGGAAGCAGGCTAGTTCGGGAATCTAAACACGGCGACTTTATCGCTGGACAGCGCTGTCCTGACTTACACGTTAGAAATCTCTCAGAAGGCAAGGATAATACCCAGCTTGAACGGCTGTACAGCATCTTCAAGTACGGGAGGTTCAAGATCTTCATAATCGGCGGCAAAGCGAATGTGTCATCAGAGGTCACTCAGCGGTTTTCTGACGTTGCAGAATTCTGGCATGTTCATAATATCCCCTGCGCTATCGGATCGGGGCTACCTGAGTACTTTGCGGAGTGGGTACAGGGCGACGAGGATACTGTGGTGGTTATTCGACCGGACTTGTATGTTGGATATGCTGGGGCGGAGTGGCAGGATTATCTGGATGGCGTGTTTGATAGTGGGAAAATACAAAGTTTGTAGTTTATGAACAACCTTTTCTAAGCGAGCTTCGTTTTCAGAATGCAATATAATGGTCCTTCATCTGTTCTTATACAATTCTTATTGAAGCCTAAGAAGAGGTTTGAAATCTGATCCGGCACGAATTCCATCCTGAAGCACAGCTAACGTGTATCAGGCTTCACTGCGAATTAGAACAGTCCCTTATATTTGAGATCACTGCGATTTATGGATGGGTGGCAGACATCATCGCTACGCACAGGCAGGCATGAATCACAGTTTGGTCATATGGACGCAAGGGCTCGCTAACACGCAGAATATAAATTTGAACAAGACTCACCACACCAACTCAGCCAACTACACCACTTTAACAACCACATGCTGCAGCATTAACAAATTACAGAACCCACACCAAGCTATTCCTCGCTAACCTATCATATCGCCCCATCATGGCAGAGACGAGAAAACCCTGTATACGCCTACCGTGTGAGCTCCCGCTCCAGATTGCCGAGAACCTCGATCTCCATTCCTTGCACTGCTTTCTCAAAGCCTTCCCTGCCCTGGCTGGCCTGCTTTCATTTGAGCATTTTCGCATCACCGACGAGGAGGGATATACTATATTACACACTTTCGTCGCGAACTGTGATCACGCGCTTTTATCGACGGCGCTGTCATGCGCAAATGCGTTCTTGAACTTCCGCGACAACAATGGCTTTACGCCCTTACATCTAGCAGCTAGGGTGGGGGACATGAGGGCCGTGAGACTAATTATCGAGCGTAACCGGGCTGATATGCGCAACACGTCGGTTGTCGGGAGCGGGCTGCGGCTTACAGTTATTATAGGGAATGAGCGGTTGGGGTCGGAGGCCTTATCACCAAGAGAGAAACAGGCACAAGATGTTGCCAAGTGGGCCGGGAGATCTACGCTGAATGTACCCGACTTGTGTGAGAGATATCCTCTGCACCTAGCTGCTATGCACGGCCAAACGGGCATTATTAGGCTGCTACAGCAAGAAGATGACCTGCAAGTGAACCTGCAAGATGGATTGGGTCGGTTACCAATCACCAGCGCAGTATATGAAGGCCATACATCAACAGTTCAGGCACTACTGGAAAGAGCCGACTTTGACCTGCCCAGTCCTTCGAATGATTTAGGACTGCTAGTCGACGCAATCCTGTACAATAGCGATGCCGCTATCGTGAAGATACTAGTGGATTCCTGGAGGTCAAAAGGATTGGGTGCGGACGACCTTGTACAGCTCAGCAGCACCCTTAGCGATTTGGCTATAGAGGGATACGGGAAGGTTGTTCGCCTCTTACTCGAAATTCCTGGTATTCATGTTGACCGGACCAACTGTCCCTGGATGGCATCGATCGCAGCTGATATGAAAAATCATGAAGATAAAGTAAGGGCACTGGAAATTGGGGCAGATCGTGATATCGGCATAAGGGACTGATACTGTAGAGCGACACTGGAGCATGCTCTGCTAAGTGGCAGCTGGGCTATTACCCTGATCCTGATTTAGTGCTGGGCGGACCAACCTTTTCAGGGGTTATAATATGATTCAGCCGATGCAGAAAGAATGACTGCTAGTTTAGACGAGGTCTAGTAGCGCAACCCAATTGTCCTGCCATTTACCTTATAATTTCTTTGTCTTTAAACTTTGACAGATTGCCGGTGAAAGCTGCATTAAGCTCTGAGATACCGATAGGTTGCTTTGGTTAATTAGGGATAGGGAAGGATGTTAGAGACACATTCAGATTGCATTATCAACGAGACCCTTATTTCATGTCTAGACTCTCCCAACGTCCTCCTAGAGATAGTAACAAGACTATATTTTATATTTCTTTTCAAAAAGTCGCCATGAATAAAGATGTGGGTAGACTAGCTTTCAGAAAGTGTGAAAGCTGTAAACTAAGCCTAGAGTCCTATGTCATTCCTGATTCAATGATGTAACTTTAAGACAAGATTTTATATAACTAGCAAAGCACCAGGAATGAAAAAAGAGCAATTTCAAGGCAAACCCACCAGGGCAGGAAAAGTACTCACTTCCCATACACAAGTGTGCAAGCAGCGCAAAATGGTACCATATCTAACAGAACACAACAATTCTTTTGTTGAAAAACCCAAGCCCTGCCTTGAAAGGAAATGCTCTTAGTCATTACTAGCCCGCCTGCTTGTTAACAGCTGTATATTTAATGTAGCCAATGGCTGACTTCCATCATATCGGCTTTCCAATTACGGCCAAGTTGGGCTTCCAGTGCAATCCTACATGTGCGAACCCACAGGCCACAAGCACCATTGACCTCAAAACCAGGCACAGGAGTAGAAGGCCATATTATTGGATGTGTTCATCACGTGCATGGTCCTTTATATCGCACAAGGTCTCACGATCATTTGACATTCTTCTTGTATCTGTCAACCTGCACCCCATCACCTGTGTTTTGCATAAATTGGAACATATCGCTTAGTCGGCTTATAGCCGTCGGAAGGAAAGACATACATACTGTAACAGTTGGATAGAGGCTTCAATTGTTCAAATTACAACCTGCAATAACATCGTGCAAGATATGTCCCACGTTCCTGATATGGCAGTGGAGCAACTGGGTGCGGTCAACCTGGATGTACACCTCATGATCATGGAAAGGCTGCAAAGCCCCTATACCCTGTACGACTACCTGCAAGCGTATCCATGTCTGGCGGGATGTCTCCAGTCCTCGCACTTTGAGATCAAAACCGTCCGCGACGGAAACATAATCCATGTGCTCGACGCGGCCATCGTGCAGCTATTGCTGGGTCGTCCGGAGATCAACGGCTCCCCGACAGACTGGAATGGCAATACACCTCTCTCACTGGCAGAGGACGAGGGACACGATGATGTGGTTCTCTTACTCGAGGAATGGTTGGCAGCTCATAATTGGACTTAGTATGGTTGCTTTATCAGATGGGCACATGTACCGGAACCTCCTTTGGCGATGGATTGAACATTGAGTTTGCTTGCGGACTACACGAAGCCATTCAGGCCATAGCGATGAATTCAAAGAGCTGTCCCTTTTCCATTTACGATCCGACAAAGAAGCCTTCCAAACTATCACACTTAGCCAATGCATAATTATCACCGCATGAATTCAAAACTCTCAACCGTCATAAACACAGCGGGCTGACACTACCTATCCGACCAATAACAACCGCATAAGAAATCTCCTTACCTGCAAGATCCTACCGTAGTATCGCAGACACGTAGCCTGCATGTATCCGAGCCGAGGTCTTATCGCAAGGATAATGCGGAGTACACGGCACATTCAACCAATTGATATCCTCAATTCTGGTTCACAGTGTGATCCGCGCATAGATGCATACTTGCTACCTCCGCTGGTACCCGGTAGTCGCATCTCTCCGTATATATAAATCGTGAATAATCCTCGTGAATTATTCTCCACATACATATCCCGCTTAGCATTTCTACAACCCGCAACAATGCGATATTTGGCATACACACTCCTAGCCATCATGGTCCAAGAGATCCTGGCCTCAATCCAAAACCCCCACATACTCCCCACCCCGCCAATGGGATTCAACAACTGGGCGCGATTCATGTGCGATCTCAACGAGACCCTGTTCACCGACACCGCAGACGCAATGTCGTCAAACGGCCTCCTAGCCGCAGGGTACAAGCGCATAAACCTCGACGACTGCTGGATGAACTACCAGCGCGAAGAGAACGGCTCACTAGCCTGGAACACGACAAAGTTCCCACGCGGCCTCCCCTGGCTAGGCGAGTACGTCAAGTCCAAGGGCTTCACGTTCGGCATTTACGAAGACGCCGGGAATCTGACCTGCGGCGGATACCCCGGGTCACTGGGGTATGAGGAGATGGACGCGAAGACCTTCGCCAGCTGGGGAATCGACTATCTAAAGCTGGACGGGTGTAACGTGTTCCCTGAACACGGCAGAACCCTACAGGAGAAATATCAGAGTCTCTACGGGACCTGGCATGATATACTCAGCCGAATGGACCACCCGCTTATCTTCTCCGAGTCTGCGCCGGCGTACTTCGCCGACCCCAAGAACTTCACAGACTGGTACACGGTCATGGGCTGGGTACCGCACTTCGGCGAGCTCGCCCGACACTCCGTCGACATCCTCGTCTACAGCGGAGCCGGCAGCGCGTGGGACAGCATCATGACGAACTATCAGTTCAACACGCTCGTCGCGCGGTACCAGCGACCGGGGTACTACAATGACCCGGACTTCCTGATCCCGGATCACCCGGGACTGTCGATGGATGAAAAGCGATCGCAGTTCGCGCTGTGGGCGTCGTTCTCCGCGCCGCTGATTATCAGTGCGCATATCCCCGACTTGTCGGGGGATGACATATCCTTCCTTACGCATCGCGCCTTGATAGAGGTTGACCAGGACCCGTTGGCGCAGCAGGCTACGCTAGCGAGTCGGGATGGTGAGGTGGATGTTTTGACTCGGTCGTTGGCGGACGGGTCGAGATTAGTCACTGTTTTGAACCGTGGTTCTGGCACCGCGGACCGGCGGATTAGTCTCGATATCCTTGGGTTGTCGTCTGGGTGTGTCTATTCCGCTGTGGATTTGTGGGATGGATCTACTCGCTCTGTGGAGGGGTATGTTGATGTCAGGTTGAATACGCACGCGACGGCGGTGTATAAGCTGTCTGTTCCTGGGGAGTGTTCGACGGTTGTACCTACGGGGATGATATTCAACACTGCCTCGGGTAAATGTCTGACTGCGTCGACCGGGGTGGAGTTTAGGACTTGCGGTGGTGAGAGAAGGCAGGTATGGAGTGTGACGCCGTCGGGCGCTGTGTACGCTCTTTCTGATACCTCGCGTTGTTTGAGTGTGCATGGGGGAAGTGCAACCCTTCAGCCGTGTGATGGTGGCGTGCGGCAAATGTGGTCCTATGGTATCACTGGGAATCTGAAGAATGTGGAGAGTGGGTTGTGTTTGACGGAGGGGAGTGGTGTCGGTGATTGTGCATATGAATTGAATAGTCAGGTGTTTGGGTTGCCAGGTGGTGTATTGATCGTGGGATAAGTTTATAGTGATGTTTTGGACATAGTCTGTCTCTTTATATGTTGGTCGGATTATGGGCTTGAAGTTGTACTTACGATAATGGTATATAGGAGAGTGCATCTGGTTATTATATTTCACATTGAGAATTATTATATAAAGAAAGGGAACCGGCCTTGTATCTATATACTCGCAGTAAGGCTATTCACATAAAAGCTGCGACAGATCGTCAATCAAAAGCAGGAACCTCATCCGATCCCTCAAACACATTAGTCCAATACTCCGACACCCTATCGCAAATCCCAGACTTGTCCTGCCACGACTCGAACGTATCCTCCAAATGGCAACTAACCCACTTGATCTCCTCCCAGTAACCCCTCTCAGCATCGTATCCGAACCTGCGTAGTGTGTTCTCGGGCACGACCCACGCCCGCCCATCGCTTCCATCCTGCTTCATCGTCGGAGCCGTTTCCCACTGACTTCCGAACAGATTCTCAGCCGGATTAAACTTGGGATAGTGGGCATGCACGAAGAACACCCGCGGGGGCTTCGCGACAGACGGGTCTTTGACCCTCCACTTCCCCTGGCTCGTCAATCTATAGTCCTCGATCGGGTCCGACTGAACCATAGCTGATCCTGAGATCCCGCCCTCTGGCTTCTTGTGACCGATAGCGTCCACCTTCTCGCTAACAGCGTAGTAACCATCGCCGACGGCAACAGCCGCCTGGACAAAGGTCTCTTTGTCGCCTTCACCGGGCCCGCCCTGCGAAAGCAACGTGAAGTAATGCGAGGGTCCGTAGTAATTATAATACGCCGACAAAAGCAGCGTGCGCATATGAGTCTTCTTCGAGACTAAGAACACGCCCGTCTCAGACGACGCGCGCTCAGTCATATCAGGAACCGACTGCCGAGAAACATTATAATACAAGGGCGAAGCAGTCGACACCCAGAAATCAGGCCAGACCACCAGCCCCATCGAAGCAAAAGGCTCAGCCTTGACCAGCGACTCGGGATCGTAAAGCGGGAACCCGTCGGAATCCATCCAGATGACATTCTCAAAGGACGAGAAGAGCACGGCGAAGATCTTCAGCTGGTAGTGGGCAATCTCGACGGTGGTGAACTGATCCTCGACCATGAAGATGTCCGACAGAACCACGCATTTGGCATTGTACTGCGGGAGGACCTCCTCGCAGACGTGGGTCTCGTATTCGGACGTATCCTTGACGAAAAGCTCCACCGGCAGCGTTGATCCCGTGCGGCGCAGCATCCGCAGCGAAGTCACGAAAAGGGGGAGATAGGATTTCCCTGCGCTGGACACGATTCCGCTCGTGCCGGGGACATGCGCGACGTGTGGCTTTACTCTCTGCATAGCGTTCACGAAACCATCATGCGCCTGCTGCAGTGGCTCTTGGATCTCGTCCGCGTTGACGATAAGATCCGGTCGAGGGATCGCCCTGTTCGCGTTAAACGAGATCGCCCCGGAGCTGTCACGTCGGACCGGCGACGGACAGTCGGGTTCGTAGTCTTCCAATAACGACCGAAGCTGCTGCCACAGGAGCGTCTGGCGCTCCTTCAGCGAGACGTTCTCTGCTGCGGCTGCGAACTCGACATCCGCTCTCCAGTATAGATGGAGCGAGTAGAGAATTAGTACCGTGCTCAGGACGAGCAGGATGACCCGGTATCGACCGCTTGGGCGCATGGCGACCAAGTGATTGTGGACAGGTGTTTAGACGATCGGATGAGAAGGGTCGGGGGTAAGTTGGTGATCCTTTCTGCAACACGTCAGCTGGGTCTATTTATCGTCATTGGTGGGTCGGATCAACCGTGGATCTTCTTCACTCTAAACCGTGCCCTAATTTGACTCCACTTTAACTTTATGGACTGGAACATCCATTAGCAGGTTGTTTTGTATTTGGATATTCTACTGGACGAGTATGTGTTGATGCTAGTGAGGAATATCCGGTTGGACTGTCAAGCATTACCGTTGTCATGTTTGTAGAAAGAATTGACTTTATTTCCTACGTCCTATATTCAGGTTCTCGGCCATCTGAAACCTCCTAATCTATAGCTAAACAAATGCCCCAAAGATTGTACCTGAAGACCGACACACCCCGAAAGGGTAACTCCCTGGCCCTTTATTCCCAGCAACGCCAGCTTGACAATACCACCCAATTGTGAAATCCTATTTGTTTTTCACAAATCATGGTTGGAAAATGACAGAACTACGTCGGCGTGGCTTTTACATAGGCAGTTCCAAGTCAGGCGTGCCATGGTGTGATGTTGATGCTAGAGATTGAAAATGACAGCCAACTGGTTGACAACGCTTAACTGCATTCCAACAGGACTTGGAAGTGTGTAAAATGTTGCTTCAGCTTGGGGCTGATCCAGGTCAGCCAAGTCACCATGGAGAGTAGGTCTTATAAAGCTTCGGATGTGCGCGCTTAAGCTAGTCATGGCTAATCGACACATAGGCTTGTTTTCATTGAAGTCTATGGTTTCGGGGGACCTCCCTAGTTGTCGAAGTTTCCAATGTCCTGCATCTATGACCTGTATCGGTTTCTTATTCCTGTTATCCAGATAGAGTCTGGATAACAATGGGTGGCAACATAGAGTCGCAGCCTTTTTCCTCGAGGATTGTAGGAAACATACATTTCTGCAGAAATGGTACAATCCATGGCTGTATCAAATCAGTCGGGGTAGAGAGAACGATCTTGTTGAATGGCGCCATTTCCTTAATGTGCAATCTCAGCCTCAGCTACCCCCTGCCATCTAGTACATAAAGACAACTCCGAGAAATACACGCTCTCATTGGGCTTTATACGTTTCTATGCGTACATTACCGAGTTTGGGCGCGACGACCATAAGTTTTCTACAGTTCTTCAGCGTTGGCCATTAGAGCTAAAGTTGGCAGGTGTTGATTCAATGCCATATGGGGCAAAGGAGACGGCTCTGGGAATCTGGACCTTGTATGGCAATGATTCTAGTATGGATGGGAACACGTTGGGGGGGAAAGCCAACACCGATGGTAAGGACAGATGGGCAGGATATGGCGAGTACAGGCTTTTCCGATTAATTTCACTCAGTTTGGGCCCGAGCCTGAAGATGGAGTGTTTTATAGACCAATCCGTTGGATGATGTTTTTGGTGAATTCTGGGCCATGGTGGAGAAACAAGAAGAGATTATGCCAGGGCGTTGGGTTGATTAAACGGCTTGTTATAAAGACAGTGTCCAGGGTAATCACACAATGGTCTATAATGCAGATTTTCGTCCTGCAATGTCCTCCATGTCTTGCAAGATGTTTACGATACACGAGATTTCCAATTCAGGAGTATTTGCCATGGGCCTTGTTGCGATTTAGTAGAGTTATCAGAATGCAGTCTTCATTCTCTGATCCAGCGAAAGCATTTTCATCTCCGAAGCAACAAAATTGAACAGAAATTGCTGGTAATAGAGTGAATTATGAGGTTTATTTAGCCATGCACTCTTCACTTCCGGTGCACAATTCCGAATGTTCCGCTATCACCTATTTCCTGAGATGCATATCCATCCTACCGCAGAATTCTTCAATGCATTATCCTATAAAACGTTGGAAATAATATTCAAGTATATATCTTCATGACCAAGTGGATCACGGATGATAGATATTCCGCCTAGTTCCGATACCGGTGGACATATATTCTCACTTCCAGTTCTATATCAATTTACATTCCACTCATATTTATAAACAGAATTACACCAACGCACCTATATAAGCCCACCCAGCAGCATACACACCCCAATCAAACAATTCAAAATCACATTTAGCCACCCCAAACACAAATCATTCACAATCCCCCCACAAAGAGACAACCAAATAGCACCACAAAACAAACAAAATGACGCACCCAACACTCCTCAAACCAGAGCATTTAGAAGACCAACTCTCAACACTGGACCTTTTAACAGCAATGTACCCATCCGAAGAAGAGCTAGAAATCCCCAGCTCCACAGCCCAAAGCATCAACACACTACGCGAGTGGATCTCCGATCCGACGCAGCCAGCGACAGGAATCCCGACAAGCTTACTACTAGCCGTGCGGCTCCCCGTCTCCGAAGGCGAGAAAACCATCCAAGTGAACATCTCCATTCCACTATACAGCGAGCAAGCAGAGACACTCGACCAAGCGCCTAGCGCAACTTACTCGATTCGCCAACCGGAGTGGATGTCCAAGGCCGAAGTGGCGGGTTTGACGGCCTCCATGCCTGCTGACGATGTGTTCGAGGCGTTCGAGTACGTCCAGGAGCGGGCGGGGGCGTTCCTAGAGGAGCAGGCGCAGAAGCGGAGTTTGGCTTCTGAGTCTGTGGACGGGGACAGTGGGCCGCTTGTTCGGGTTTGGTTTTATTTTCCGTCACTCTCGACGAGGGAGAAGAGGGATGATTTGGTGAATCATGCGGGTGGGTTCTCGTTGACTGGGTTCGTCTTGGCTGGGAAGCCCGGGGTGTTGTGTCTTGAGGGGGCGTCTGGGGACGTGGATGCTTATATGAAGTTTATTAAGACGCATTCGTGGGGCGATATCCCTAGTCACCAGAAGAAGGTTAGTGAGCGGTTCCGCGAGACGGAGGGCGTGCGGAGGGTGTTTGAGGGGATGCAGGAGATCACGGATTCGCTGGGGGAGAGGAGCGGGCAGAGGGCGAATCGTGGCGATATGCAGGCTTTGGAAGCGTGGTTGCGGGATCGCGGGTTGCATGAGGCGTTTGAGAATGTTATTTTCTAGGGTTTTGTATTGCGTTGTATTATAGACATGTATACAGGGAAGTTGGTTCTATCAGACGCTTAACGCTTTGAAATCTGCCTGAATTGATGAACAGATTCCATCGACAAACTCGACTTCTTCGTCTAGAGGAACGCCCAAAGCCCCAATCTGCCAGCTAACCGTGCACATCAAACTGCCCCCCTTGACACTGAGGATGTTGAACGCCATCGGGGCACTCGTTACATTGCCGGGCTGGCAGAAGACCATCTTACTGATACGACACTCGGGCTCTGCACCGCCGTCAAACGCAAGCAAGTTGCTCACTTCGTACGAGGAATCCCGATTACATCCAAGCTTGTCAAGCGTCCACTTCCGAATACTAGGGACATATCGCAATAGACCGATGGATTGGTCGTGCAGTCTCGTAGCACATCCTGCTAGTGCCTTCGTCATTACGCCTGCAGCCGTCCACAGCTCATCTGATATAGGCTGTTGCGCATCTTTCAGACGCTCATGACCCTCGTAATGGCCCGCCACGAAAAGGCCCCATGTGTACGCTGGTTTGCCGATCGCTCCTCGCATGTCTACCGCCGTCCCTGCGACGAAGTTCGTAACATCATTATTTGGAATAGCCTTGCTCAAGGCACGAATGATCATTTGATGGATAGTTGCTGTTAACTTCGCATCGTGTGTTCTGACTACCTGGATCGCATTTTGGACGAGCGGCGCCTCGATCTCAAGAATCTTCACTCGACTGTTACTCGTAGACGCCGGATTGAAGAACATGGGGGAACCGGTCCATGTCCCGTCATTGATTGTGCCGGCTGTGGCGTGGAGCCCTAGCATGCCACATAGGAACTTCGGCAGGTATACGGCTAGTAGGGGGCCGAGAAGGAAGCCCCAGGATATGGGGAGTCTAGTTGGTGTGTCGAAGGGTTCTGGGAGGGTTCGACTTGGTAGTGTGACTGTTGAGGACTCTGACTTGGTGCTGGTGCTTTGTCGCCATTTCTCTAGGAACGTACGGTGAAAAGCGAGTCCGACCATGCCATCGCCCAGTGAATGCGAAAAGGCAAAGCAAACAAAGCAGCGGGTTACTGTCGAGGTATTAGATGGTAGGGGTAGAACGACAATGCGCCAGGGTGGTATATCCGCGGGAAATGGCCGGTCGAGTATGGGCGGCAAGACTCTCTCAAACACTTTCGCCTCGCCTTCACTACCAATTTCTTCATGTACAATAGAGATATGCTGATGCAACTCGATACTCGAGACCGCTTCATAGAACGGCTTCTCGGTATGCTTATCCTTCACAACCACACCGAGGGACGGGTGCTCCAAAACACAGTCTTTCAGAGCAGATATGAACGTCTCTGCCGTATAAATATCCACATCACCCGCCAGCTCATAGACAGAACCTATGACAACGGCATTGTAGAAGCCAAGGTCTTCCCGACTAATGGTGCGGCGCTCATTCGGACCTGGTTTCTGTTAACACTGTATTTCCAGCAAAGGTGGTGACTGACTGGCGAATCTCATGAATGTGCTTGACTGTGCCATTTTCCAGGATCGGCATGGATGATGGATCATTGAGTTTGAGAAGTGGCGGATTGGAAATGATTGACTGCCACCTCACGGGCCCCTGCCAAGCCTGGTCGTTGAACTAGTACCTATCTTAAATCTCACCTCGTATCTAAGTAAATGTCATTGGTTTAGATGTGTGGAGACATGTTTTGGGCCAATGTGAGATGCTGAGACCCCACTCTAATATGTGGAGTATAGGTAGCATGTACTAGCTTACTTGCACTAAGATTAATAACCGAGGATTAGATGAGAGAAAGCATAAGAATGAATTTTGAAACGCTATCGCTCATGTATGAAAAGTCTATAGAACAACTAAACCATCAATCGCTCTTAAGCCACTCCAAACCCTGGGACATATTCAAATCAAACTCCTTGCGATGCGCATGACCAGCACCGCCGTGGAAGTAGACGCCCACAGGCTCATCACCTGTCGAAGACAAGTGTGTAGATGCGCACGGAAAGGTTGTCCAGAGTAATAGCTTCGGTGTTCACGCACTCATTGCGAGAAGAAAAAGTGTATAGCTTAAAAATCCTCTCGGCAAGTTTTGCCCAGTCGTTGTTCATGTGTTCGAGGTCTCGGTGATCACAGAGTGGCCACCCATCTTGTCGAGGAACTGTTTCCGTTAGTATAATTATATCAGCGGAGTTATTGATAACTTGATCTACCTTGTGCCAGGGGGTGCGAGTGTCAAAGCCATTATTGCTCCTGAGGGTTGATTAGTATAATGGTTGTATGATGGTGAAGTACTATCTTGATGTCCATGGTGCTATTTATCTGAGCTTTGAGACTCTTGAGTTTAGTAAAGCCAGACAGTGGATGGTGACAAATGTTATCAAATGCATCATTTGATGTTGAATAATGGTTAGCATGGGACGGGAGTGGCTTGTGGAGGCGTTACACTCAATCAATCTGGACATGCAACTATTGGCCACAGAAGATCTCCTAGCAACTGTGGGTCAGTGTCAAGGACAATGCAAGATGAGCCATAATTAGTGGTCTTTCAAGGCGCTTGGCATTGATTTGGTTTCTGCCCGGTCATACAGCATGTAGTTCAGCCTTACACTTTCGGACACACTTCACTTTTTTATTGTAGGGCATGCCAAGTAACGCTAAGTGGCTTAGTATAGGAATAATATTAGTCCGAACCATTTTACATACGGTTGTTGTTTTGATTGTTACCAGTATAAATTACAATACATACACTCATGACAACAGTATCCAGAAGATTCCATTTAAATGTCTTGGCAGGTGCCTAGCTAAGTGGTTTGGGGTACTGTCTGGGGACTTTCAATCAGTCACGTGTGTACATTGGAAACACCCTTCCATTTCAAACATTCTCCTCACCACAAACCATATCTATTCCTTAGTGGCAACGGCGGATCATCCGCTCGAGCTTTCTCCAAGAATGCCTTCCATCGAATTGAAATCGTATCAGGAAGATGAAGATTATCTCTCGCAAGAGAACCCAGAGCCAAATCGTCGCTCTCAATATTTGATTTACCATCACAACAGCAACAGCAAGAAATGGTGGATCAAGGTAACCCTTCTGGGACCAGTTTCGAGCACCTCCGGCCCAAGTGAGATCCAAAAATCAACTAAGCGGAAACGACGAGAAGAATTCAAAGTCTTTGTTCAGCTGATAAACTTCGAATCCCTTCCTCTTCTTCGAGATACTGTCACCGAATTGATCCTCGGGAAAGACTTGGAAGCCACGACAACTCTAAAATTAAATCATGGAGCAGAAGATTCTTTAAATGAGAACGTAGAGTTCTTCAGCAACTTGAAATATGAGATTCGCGAAGATCCCTCACGAGTCAACTATCCCCCTTGCCAAGATTTCCTGTTTTTCCGCAGATTCCATGCCGCACAGTTAACAGATAAAGAAGAAATCGTCGATGGGGTCTTTCGGGTTATTCACCATGGAATACCATTTATACTGAAGGTAGTGGATCGCCCTTTTTACCAGCCTCGTGACACATACGTCCTACGGCAAGAGCTAGAGAACCTCAGGCAATTTCAAGGAGTTCCCAATATTGGCCAGGCAGCCGGTATAGCGGTAGACAGCAACCCGTACTCTACATCGATGACTGCGGACCAACAACAGGTCGTGGTCGGAATTATGCTAGAGTTTTATAGCGGTGGCTCACTACAGCAAGTATTCGATGGGGACTGCTTTCAAAATTACGCTTGGGAGAAGTGGCCTCTTCAAATCGCAACGGCTCTAAGTTGCCTTCATAGGGCGGGGAAAACTCATATGGATATAAAACCTTCAAATGTTGTCTTGGATTCATGTGGAAATGCTATCATCATTGATATCAGCGGTATCGGCGGTATAACTCGCGCGTGGTGTGCACCGGAAATCCAGAATGAAATATCACCATTTGAGCTTTCCTTCAACTTGCGTCAATGGAGCGATGTGTGGTCTTTTGGAAGGCTCCTATTAGAAATCACGAAACATGCGAAACAGAACCATTATGTGAAGCATTTGAAATCGATCGCAGAAGAGTTAACGAAGGAGGAAATCTCGAAGCGCATGAGTCTTGCTGATGCTATACCGCAACTAACCCCCCCCGGCTCATGGGAAAGGTGCATAGTTCTTTAATGAAGCCTCTAGTAGTCCTCCCAATCAACGTCATCATCGTCAAATCCCCCATTGGTTCTGCGACCTAGATACAATTAGAGATGAATGTAACCATCTAAGGCAGGTTGTAAGCCTGGCACCTGGTCCTTCACGCTTAAGGTTTGCCCTTTTATCACATCCAGCGATCCCACAGTGGGGCGAACCGCTGGTCGAAGCGTCTTCACCAGTTCCCGGGTCACAGGCGGATTTTCGAGATTTGGCGGGTCCACATGCAATTTTCAGTGTCTTGTGATAGTGCCCGCAGTTGTGAACATGTACTCGAAAGCTGCACATTTAGAACAAATGAGTAGGGTTTTTTTTTTTAAAAAAAAATAATCTTAGCTGCGATCCATTTCTGACATAAGCGGGGGATTATCGGATTCGGATTAACTTAATAGCATACAATGGGATGCAAAAAGTTTGAAACCAGCTGCTTTTACCGCCCTACATACCGCCTTAGGTCAACCCAACCGAATTCAGGCGCCTAATGGTTAACTTTGCGAGGTTTCTGCGTGGCAGAATGACCTAATTAGGAAGGCGGCTAGATTAGGCAATAAAACCACAGTTTCAAACTTTTTGCATCCCACTGTATGAACCCTCCCCATTTCTCAGTTAATTAACACTAGATCATTTTTCGAAGCCAAGCGGCCTCGAGATATCACCACCTCTTATAGTCAAGACTCCTGCAATTGCACAGACCACCAGGGGCCGTTCAAATCCACCACATCTCATCGCTAACCAGTCTCATCCATTGACCAAACGCTCGTTTTCGTAATTGACAGCCTTTTTCCGTGCATTCTTTCTGGAAGGCCCTTTTCGCATAATATTAGTAGCCGTGTGATTATTTTAACAACAGGTACCACTTACCTATGGCAGGAGGGAGTTACAAAGACCTTGACAAGCTACTTGGCCAGTAGGGGTGTAAAGTCCTGTGGCGGCGGAATAACAGGTAATGTAATTGTATACTAACCATCTGACCGTTGGATACCAAACAAAAAGAAATACGTAACCAATAATTATTCCGGGGCTAACCGTTAATGGTCTAGCCCGTCTTGGCACTTGCTAAATTAAGAATGAAGTGTGTCCAAAAGTGGAAGGCTGAACTAGCACCATACCTGTAATGATTCATGATGGGCGTCCTGTCCCTGCAAGATTAGTCAATGATAAAACAAAGAAAACTTTCCAATCATCAGCCAATGCTTCGATGAAAAGGGATCATATTGCAGAGAGTATTTGTGTAGAAATGAACATTGAACTCGGCAATATGTGCTATCTAAGCCGTTGTGTTCGAACTATTCTTTTTATCTTCCTTTCTTTCCTTTTCCTTTTGTCCAGTTGATGCACAAGTCTACACTGTACCTGTTGGTATAACCCACATTTCATTGTAGTCGACGTGAAATGGTAGTAATGCTTAGTCAAAGACTCAAAATCATCCAAGCATAGATCTTAGGTTGGTTCAACCCACGTGACAGACTGATTCTTCTAAGCCAATCACATCCCACAGGATCGTACCTTCCCTGTCGATACCCTATAAGCATAACGGGAAAGAATCATCTCTTACTACTACTTTGATCTCCAGAGACATTTTGTAACATCTGTATCACTTTACTCTGGACTCAACTATTACATTCATTCACATAACTATCTCTTATTAACAATCATTTTATCCAATGGCGCCATCACAAGTTCCATCACTCTCATCATTCTCACTCTCATCACTCCGTAACGTATATCAAGCTTTAAGGGGAACCAACGCCACCTATCTCACAGACCGGGATTTCCCCGGTCCCACTTTGAGAGGCAAATGGATCATTATATCGGGAGCTAACAATGGAATCGGGTACGAAGCGGCAAAGTCATTTGCGGCATGGGGAGCGAACCTCATTCTCGCTTGCCGCGATCCTCCGGAACCAGAGCTACATCCCAGGCTAGCTGTACGACACTGCACAGACGTCGCCATATCTCAGGGCCACCAATCACTAATCGAATGGTGGGAGCTTGACATGGCTGATCTGCGCAGTGTGGAAGCATTCTGTAATAGATGGCTACAGACCGATCGCCCTTTGGATATATTGTGCAACAATGCCGGGATAGCGGGTGCCACAGACAGGCACGTAACGCGTGATGGGTTTCCCATAGTTCATCAGGTTTGCCTTCCCCGTGTGATATAAAGGGCTAAGCGGTAACATCTAGCTATCCTAGGTGAACTTTCTATCCCATGTGTTGATGACTCTATCCCTTCTGCCATCTTTGGCTCGTAGCGCACAACCTCGGATCATCTGCACAACGTCATGCCTCCACCACCTCGGGGTCTTGGATCTGGATCACTTTCAGGGAGGTGCTGATACGAAAGGTAGCCAGTATGCAAATAACAAACTATACTACCAAATCTGGATTGCGGAAATGCAGTCGCGATTCTTCAGACACCCACAATACCAACACATAACAATTAACGGGGTAAACCCAGGTTATGTTATTACGGGCCTATGGAACAGCATTGAGGACAACGACACTGCGGCACATGTGCTCAGGCGGTTTTTGATGCACCTCGGCATTTCGGGTCAGCAGGGTAGCTTGGCAATTACTCACGCAGCTACTAGTCCAGAGCTTGGTGCGAGTCCTAGAAATCAAGATGGAAATGCACCGGTTGCTCGGGTTGGAGGAAAATACATCAATCGTATCTGGGAGGCGCCGGCACACTACTACTGCGATGATCTGCACATGAGGTTGCAAGTGTGGAGGAAGGTGGATGAGGAGCTCGAATTATATAATAAAGGCCTTCTAGCGGTGCTCGGGCGTTAGTTGGCTCGGCCTCTATGTATAACGACCATGGACAGAGCATATCACAGGTGTATAGGCTTTAGTATAGAACTTTCGAAATAGTTTATATTACTCTTGAATATGAACCATGGGTTCGCCCCATGAATGTTTGTACTATCATGAAGAGGCAGACACTCTTTAATAGTAAATGAATCAATGATATACTGTGAACTCAAGATTGTACAGATTATACGTAATCCTTGATCTCACCTTTTATAGAAGAATTCCATGATCTTCTATCACACTAATTTTGTTCCCGACCTACATACGCAAATATATTGCCCCTTGCATGAAATATGAAAGTTAGATACGGAAACAAACACCGGTCCAACCACAGCAATGGAATAGCATTATCCACTATCAGTATCCCCGCAGAGTATGTACTCATTGTGCCATACTAATGGCGCACACCCCTTCCCGACAAGGTCATTCGTGCATAGATGCATACGCTAGAGTACAAGAATCTCGTCCACCCAGTAGACACTTTCAAGTATGGGATTGAGAGACTAATATCCCACCCTCACGCAAGGGTAATATATCCGTGACTATCTAGAGTGGCAATCTCGACATGAATGTGTAAGGGAGTAACGCGTCATGATCTGGAAAAATAGAACATATCCTCCGGCCTCCAAGCAAGGGTTTCCGATTGATATCTTGAACAGGTGGCGCCCTTTTGCGAGGCTATTGTAAGCGATGAAGAGTGTATAAATACCACAGTATCCGTCGTATCTCTGTCTAACCACCAAGTACGCCTTGCACTGAAAATGTCGCTACCAAGGCCAAAAGATAATTATCTTCTAAGTCGAGATTCGGAAGAGTCCAAGCGGTACGTGAATAATCTCATAGTTCTAGATACAGCTAATGAACTGGATATGAATCTAGGTTGAACACACAGCATCAAATCTTAACGAAGATAGCGGAGAATACATTGATTCACCCTACTATTCCGGTAGCGGGGCTTCGCTCCATCGCAGATATCGGGACGGGGACTGGGTCAGCAACTCCTTACTTCCACATGCAATAGATTACTAACCAATGACATAAAGTGTATGGCTGAGGCACGTTTCAGAATCACTGGGAGAAGCCCCAAGAAAGCGCTATTACCATGGATTCGACATCTCCGCGGAGCAGTTTCCCCCGGAACTAGACGGCATCGACCTCTCGGTTCAAGATATAACGGTCCCGTTTCACGAGGAACATTGGAACCGGTATGACCTTGTGCATGTACGTCTGTTGCTTGCAGGGCTGGCGGAATCAGACTATCGCTCGGCGGTGACTAACATCTACAATATTCTGAGTACATCCCCAAGAACTGTCCAGACTCTCATTGCCAAAGTGAAACTAACCAACAACGTATCGCAGAACCAGGGGGCTATCTCCAATGGGAAGAGGTCGACGAAGACTCCTACCCCTCGCCGAACGCCGCAATGAAGGAATTCAAACGGTGTATCGGACTTGCCATCAAGTCAGCCGGGAAGTGCTTTCATGCTCCAAGAAAGATCTGTGAGGAAAGCAGGTTAGCTGGGTTCCGGGACGTCCAGCGCATAGCATATACTCCTAGGTCTGATCCGGAGATGAATGTCACCGCTATTATTGGGAGTCCGTATGCACGGTTTTTATTGGAGACGGGGGAGGCAAAGAGTGAGGAGGAGGCGGAGGAGAGGGCGGAGGAATTGGTTCAGCTGGAATCGCAGCTTTCTGGGCAGGGTGATCCGTCGTTGTTTAGCGTTATGCGGGTTGTTGGGCAGAAGCCGGTGCTGTCCAGTTCCGAATTATTGATTTGATAGATTGGTTCTAGATAATCTATTATCTTACTCGCTAATGTGTGCTCTTACTGTGGTTAAGACTTTATTTGTTTGCTGGACATACTGGATTATATGACTATATAGCGTACTGGCATTGAAGGCAGGCCATGTAAGTAAATGTAGGACCTATATCCACTAATAGTCGAAAGATATGCATTCACTAGGGTGCACAACTATTTAAATCATGATACAAAATTGTTCTGCGATAGAACAGATTGACAAATAGGGAGCAGAATCACTTGTCAAGGCCCCATGTCCAATCAAGAAGTAAAGGAAGAAGTAAATGAGGCATAGATAAGGTAGTATACAGGATATATATCCATGACAGCCCTCATTCAATGCTTAGACACACTGACTGTAGTATGTATTCCAAGCGCGACAAGTCGTTCCACTCTCACAAGAGCCCGAACCAGACCACCCCTCTCCACCACACTGGGCGAACCTCTTAATCGAGCCTTTGGAGCCCCCGGTCGTCAAAGGGACGGAGGCAGTAGTAGACTTGGCGACTGTAGCGAAGCTAGTCGGCGCGGTCGACTTGGTCATTTCCTTGTGCTGATATACTGCAGACTGGGAGGCTTCAACGCTAGCATTGTCCGACCACACGGCAGGACCAGGAAGCTCATACGATGTGGGATGAGTGTAAATATTGAAATGAATGTTCGAATCTTCAGGCTTGTAGACACCAGGGATGCTAACTGTGGGGCCCGGGGATCCGGAGCCCGAGCCAGTGACCTCAATCTGGGCACAGGTGAAGTAGAACTCAGCGTTACCGCTCATCCCGCGATGGAGTCCAATGTGCTCAACACGAACGAGGTATTGGCCGGGAGGCGTGTTCTTGGGCACGTTGAACGATGCGGAGTTCTTGCCCCAGGTACACCAGTCGGTATCCTCTAGACCATCTGAGATATCCTCACAAACGCCCTCCTGGTACACTTTGAACCATTCACCGGATCCGTCGTAGGATTTCACATCTCCGGGGGCTTTGGACATATAGATCTGCAGAGGGCCGGGATGCTTCATGACTGCGCTGTACGCCAGTTCAAACCCGATTTCGGTGCCTGGTGCCACGGTGTACACCTTTGTGTTCGAGGCAGAGTCCATGGATCCTTGGTTACAACGGAAGTCATCGTTCAGGATGTCGGACGCAAGCGTCGGCATGTACCCGTTGCTATTCTTGCGGATATACTCAAAGTCTTGGGACTTTTCCCCGTCGACGATCAGTTTAGAGAAGACGTAGTGGCCCGAAACCAGCGGGACGAGGCTTGCGAAAAGCGAAAGAGCGGATAAAGTAGCTTTCATGTTTAATGTAGAAATGGTCAATCTGTCACAGACAGAGGGGAGAATGAGATGTACGAAAGGAATGACTGAGAAAGAGAGCGGATGGCTATTGTGAAGGAGTGAGTGACCTTGGTCTTGGGACTACTTATACTTTTTCGTATGATTTGTGAAGTGCCGTGACATTGTGCGCGATCTACTTTGGGGTTTCTATTTCCATAGCGATGGTGGACACCTGGAGGATGCAATAAAAAGAACATGACGCTACAGGGTCTAAGGTCCGAGCCGGTGCTTCAGAGCGCATTCTAGGCTGGTCCCAGAGCTCCACTAATGAGGGTTTATCCAGCGGGTCTGTACCCAGATTGCCATCCACAAGCAGAATCGACCGTGCTTTTTGAAACATCACTATGCTCCTCCCCGATGGCGGTGACCTTCTGGACCATGGACTACATATAGCAAGCCATATTCAATAGATGTCTTCAAAGAGACTCACTATGAGGAGGGTGATTCTAGCCTTCAGAAACAGTGAGGTAGTGATTGACTGGGCCCACTTTAGTCGTAAAGAGTAAGCGCACACCCGTGTTTAATCGCTTGCGCCTACGCACTAATGCAAGGATTTTGTTTCGTCGATACTGGGCCCGTGTATGGGTCCACTAATCTATAGAAAAAGAGGCATTTATCACACGGAACAACGTTCAGTAGCTTGTAAATATACCTTTCCCTCACTTTCGGTGCGTCTTTCACCCTGAGTTTATCTATGATGTAAGCCAGATTTGCTGGCTTGAGTGGAGTAACATGGCCAAGCAATATGGGATTAGGCAACACACATGAGATTGCCCATGATGAGATTTCACAAATAACTCACCGGTACCGTGAGGGAATGTAGCCGTTTGGGACGTCCTGTAAAGTTCAAGGGAATACACGGCATTCAGGAAGGCCAACCCTATCGCGGGCTTAGTCCATATGGTGCCAGTTCTGTTCCTGGATTCTTGTTCTCGAAAAAGCGATAGCACATACAGACTAGTCATCCCACCCTAGATATCCAGGTTTGTCACCTATTCCTTGGAATATGATAAATTATCTTTACGGAGAAGTATTACTCACAGGGTGAGAAGGTCCGAAGCTATGGTTGCCAAAAATAACCCATTTATTCTGTTTATCTCTGAGTGTCATATGCATCACTCTATGTCCGTGTAAAAGCCAGATTAGGAGTGTGGGTCCTATTGCAAGCTTTGCTACACCGAAGACAGTCAATTGTAAGCTGTTACTAAGGGATCTATACCGGTCTAGACCAGCAGACCAGCTCCGGGTTGGATACCACCCTGGAGGCCTTGATCCGTAGGGTCATTCTTGGCGAATGACTCGATTGATTAGTGTTTGTGTTCTGCGGATGTGTGCAATTGAGGTTCGTGCTGCAGCCAGTGAAGTGACAATGCGCAGTGATATTTCCAGAGAAACAAACGACAACTTACAGTAAAAATATATATTTCGCTCCCTGTCTGATAGTATATGCATATCGCGTCAGATAATAAAGCAGGTTTGGTCCAGAAGCCATGGTTGAAGGAACACAGAACTAAAGCCATTAAAAGTAGCGCCCTTCTTTTACCTAAGGGATATGCCACGAAGGGTTGTTGATAGTAGGGATGGTGGACCCACTTTTTCAATTTCATGGAAATGAAAAGTTTGGGAGTTTTTTCATGACAGGGAAAAATCACTTTGAAACGCTAATTTTTACTAATATTTTAGCGTACTCTAAGAGCCAATAGATCTCTCATATTGTTGATTTAGGATATAATCTTGGCTTACTCATCTAAAGGTGGGTCCATAAAGCACGTGACGTTTGAAATTTGAAAGTGAAAAAATGAGTGCAATTTCAATTTTCATGAAATTTCAGCCCGTGAAAGAAATTGCACCATCACTAGTTGATAGGGTAAACCAGTCATATTGCCCACAGCGATGCTCCACTGAAATATCGGCAGTGGATCCAAAGACTTTACCGACGAGAATATGGACCGTTGGTTCTTGTGTGGCTTGTCACAGAGTGATACTAGATCTCAATCCAGAACCTATTAGTACAATTAGTTAGTGGCAGAAGCTGTTTGATTACATAGGGATGTAAGATGATTGGATCTAACCCCAGTTTAGGGCTCTTCTCACCCGGCTAATAACCTAATGGATTGGAACTAGGGAAAGAAGCCAATGTAGATCAGAGCGGGCACCCAGTTGCGACGGGTTCAGGATCTAGTGCGACGGGGTCAGACTGGCGCTGAAAGAATAACCCGGAGGCCTTTAGAGGTTTCCTGACACCGAATAACCCTAGTCACCTGAGTTTTTATATTATTATCTAGTCCTTGAAATCTCAGTCTAACACCGAATGAGCTTTTCTGACACTAAATAAGCTTGATTGTATCTAGAAACAAATATAAAAAGTATAAATTCGATTTATATTCTTGAAGATTATAAAAAAACATTGTACAAGTTGAAAGTGGAATCAAAGGTATTTCACAATTAGTTCTTGCCATATAAAAATCTGGTAAAATCCTGGCAATGAATAAGCTTAAGCAGAGGATTTTTAACCGTGATACTGAATATATGATTTTTAAACATGACTACACTCATTGTCAAGCCTAGTCTGAACCTGTCGCAACTGGGACTCCGATCAGAGCCATTGTGTGTGGATACTACTGCTCCTCCACTATTGTAAGTTTGTAACAGAAAGCAGTGGACCCACCGAAGTCTTCACCTATCCTCGTTAAAGTTTTGTGCTGTTTAGGCGGGAGGTCTCGTTAATTGGTAAACTCATATTTCGCGTGGCAATCAACGTGGGTCAAGTACACAACGATATATCATTGTTTCAACATGGAACACAATGACACATCGCCCTTGATAGAGCTATCAGAGTATTCTCTATATGGTAGTTTTATTATCTCAGGAGGTCCAATCCGTGCGATCATCCAGCTGGCAGCGGACACTCATTAGCGCCTCGGCATCTTGACTTCTCCATATAGAATAATCAGTCGTTCTCCTAACTACTATAATATTTGCCGGTCATCTTACACCGATTCTTAGAATCCTTTGTGGGCTAGCAACTCCAGCAGATCGTTCTGTTGCTCAATATCCTAGGCAAGGCTTTTGGGTCATGATTGACAAAAATAATTTGGATGGAAAGGTTTACAGGGAGACGGTTCCCAGTAGCCGATCCTGCCTTTCAACGGGTTGTCGCCATATCGGAAACCTAGACTATCACCCGGGAATGTCGAGACTACCGCATGATTACATGCCTGCAAGACATTTCATTCTGACATTTCAAATGCTACCTTTCAGTACCCAGTCACCAGTATGCCCCGAAGGTTCAAGCTCATAGTGCCGTTTCATTCCCTTGTTGGTGTGCTTTGCATCGCTACTTCCTGCAGATAACTCATGTACATTTATATAACTAATTTTATTGAGAATTGCTTTGGCCAAGAGTGTAGAAGCGGTAGATGCCAAAGATCAAAGTGTTCCTTTGCTGGCACGTTTTGCACTCTAACCTCCTCGCGCCTTCTGCCAAACTGAAACTTCGCATTTCGGTGGGTTATACAAATGTGCCCATCGAACTTAACATTTGCTCGATTGAAGTTAAAGGTCAAGCCATGGTAGATACTTATTAATCTCAGTTTCTACCTCTTCATCTTGCTCTATCTGTAAACTTTAAGTACCTCGTGTTCTGCGACCATTGAACTTTGTCATTGCCCCGTCCTACATGGGAAATCCAGATTCTCAGAGCCGAAGTCAGCAGATACAGCCTGCGTGCATTATAAAAGTCAAGGATGATTTGCGCCTTGAGCCGGTTGCTGCCTGAGATAGCATAAGACCATTGGCATATATTGATCTAGACGTGGGCAACGGTAGAAGAGCCCCAAGGCGGCCAACGATTCTAAACTACCCCGAGTGTCTTGCGCCATCGACCTTGATTTCGCCAACTGGCCTTCGATATTAAGAATGCAAATATACAATTCTAGAAGATGGAAGCCTAGCGCTTTCTACTCCGTAGTAAATTCCCAGTAGCACAGATATGCCCCGCACTAAGCCGGGCGCTTGACAAGTTTGAGGCCAAGCCCTAGCATAGCTATATAGAACGGCCCGGGCAATGAAGGTTCCCGAGCCACTATTGCCCGGCCCGGATCGACAAAGAACAGGACCGAGTAAGGGGGAAGTTGCAAGATATAGCTCAATCCAGGACAGCTTAGTAGAGCTTAATCGCAAGAGTTAGAAAGTCACGACATACACTAGAAAGAATATAAAAGAGCATCTCGCCATCCCCAGTTTCTACCCTTTGGCAAGGCGAGCCGGCTCACCCCCATAACATTCTACTCCGAACAATTTGTTCGTTTCTTTCACTTAATTACTTGTTCACACACCTTACCATTCTCTACGATCGGTCTTTACAAAGCGACCATTCTTTTAAGTCACAATGTATCCGCTCCTTTTCCTCCTTCTCTCAGCCCATGCTCTGGCTGTCGTCGTGCAGCCAACAGGAGTATACAGCACGGACTGCAGAAACCTGAGAATCGATGTCCGAGGCAGCTTGGTCTATTTAAGGGGAGACTGCCTGGTTCCATACCCAGATATGTTAAACACCACTGTCACGCCCCGGCCGCGGTACAGGGACAGCACAGTCCTGCTTGACAACTGCCTTGGCTGGAATACGAATACCCACCAGTTGATGCGCGGCACCAAGTATGTACATTGGGCTTGCCATGGCCCAGGCTGTATTATATGGCTATGAGCTAACAGGGTATACAGAGGAATAACGCGTGGACAATGCCACGATTGTAGTGTTTTTCAGCCCACACATGGCAGCCCGAAATTTGACTGCTGGTGTGGAAATGTACCTGAGGCGGAGGGCGAATGGATTAGTCCCGATAGCACTGACAGGGGTGCCATTCGAGAGTTCGACCTGAGTGAGTATTGTGCTTTGGGCTCTTTTGAACTCTTCACTGACTGGATGATGATAGGAATGGCCATTCGGACCGAAAGAGGCAGGCTGGCCTGTCAAGCACTCCCGAGTGACTTTATTATGGATCACAACGCGAGAAGGTTCAATGAGACCATGGCTCAACAGGACGATACAGACGAAAATGACTCTGAGCTCAGTGGCTCCAGCGATGAGACTGCGGATTATGAAACGGATGCGACCTTGAACAGCGATCCCTAGGAGAATAACCCTGCGGCCGAGGAAGTCTGAAAAGGATGAAGAGAGTGTGGAGGAGGCATTCGCATCCTCGGGACCTATCTGTTTACACCGCTTAATTTACATTTACTTTCTCGAATATGTATAAGTTGGACATCCTCTACATAGATGCAATGGTGAGATTTGGTGTGTGAATTTACGATGTAGGCCTACTGTGTAATTGTAACGGCCCAGTTCCTGCGCTTCTAGCAAGCGACCGCAGCCTCTAGGCCACAAAGGACTAGAGTCTCAAGTGCACAGACTTGGTACGCCCATCGCCTTATAAGTCCCACTGCTAATTCTAACTCATTACTCAGGTGCCAATGGTTAGACCAACTGACATTAGTCGATGCTTCAATTTACCAGAGATATGGTTCAGAACTAATAGCCGGCCAAGTCCACAAATAGCAAATCAGTTACCTTCTTCAAATCTACTAAGCTGGAGAGCGAGGAACTAATAGTACTAGTACATGTACGCAGCAAGTCCATCCACCACAGAACGATTAGAGCACAGAACTCGCAAAACGCAGCCACAAAGTACTACTCACGCATTCCTACCACACTTCGGAAACGCCTCATCACCCGGCTTAGCCTTCCCAGCATACTCGACATTCTTCCCGGGATGAGCAAACACAGTCTCCCTATGCTCAACAGTCCTGCAGGACATATCACCCGCATTCGCGACAAAGATCTCAGGCAGGGCGTCGAATGCCTTAGCATCGGAGCTAGGTCCACCTTTGATTTCAACATGGGCGCAGTTCATGTACAACTCCCGGTTGCCTTCGAGGTTGTACCAGGACCACGCGAACAGCGCCTTGCCCTCTGGTGCGACGGCGGGGATCTCAAAGTTCCAGTCTAGCTTTAGCGGACATCCGCCTATATAGGACTGGATTACGCGGAAGGTGTTCCCGTTGTCGTAGCTGAGGGAGATCTGGCATGAGCCGCCCCTGTGCATGACTCCTGGGGCTAGACTCATGCTGTCACGTTGGCCGGCGGTGTAGGTTGCGACTGTGCGCCATGGGGTGGTCTTATGGTGGCCCCTGCAGGGGAAGTTGGCACCTGGGATGTTAGTTTGAAGTTTGGTATTGCGGGTGGGTGGTGCAGTATTGATGCGGCATACCGTTAGGATTGATCGGGCTTGTGTTGTCATAGTCAATGTTGGACCAGTTGTTCTGGGAATCATATCGACTCTTCAAAGCGAAGGGACGTTTCATCTCCATGTGCGCCAGGGCCGTGATGGCTGCCATCAAGGCCACGATCATATAGCTGTAGAGATTCATCTTGTGCAGGGTTATTGATGAAAGTTCGGGAAATGTAAGAATAGGAAGTCGGAGTGGGTGTGAAGATCCGGTTTGACGGTGGCACCCTGGGGTACTTATACCTGCGGCCACAGGTACCGGAATTTCCTGGACTACAGCTCTCTTGTGATCTATGAGTTAATATGTTCTTGGAGTGCATATCCCGCTTTGGTGAATTAAAGGATATCACGCTCATTCCCCAGTGGATACATATTCTAGATTTGGAAGTTGATTGTTCGCTTTACGGGATAGACCTGCATCATATTCACTCTGGCATTCCCAGCAGTATGAGGCTTTGTCTGCACTTTCCGGAAGAAGGATATAATTGGTCTCATGACAGTTGTCCTGGCATTCGTACTGTTGTTTTTCCTGAACGAGGTAAAGCCGCTCCATAGTGACTGATTGCGCTGGAATTCGTCACATTGCAAATTTGGGTGTATAGATCCGAATACGTAATACCTTCAGATGGGAAATTAGCAAGCCCATTCTGCAGCAGTGACAGTTTTATCAGGTTACATTCACGACGTAGACATGTCGATATCTGGCATCTAGGGCTTTGGACGGGAAACATGGGTCTCGCACTCTGTAACGGGCGGGTTTTGCTATGGACCCTCATTTCGAAGGCAAATTCGCATTACCTCTTCTTATCCCAGTCAGAAATACTTATGATGAATGAAATATAAATGGCTGCACCCAGGCCAATGTTCTTGAGCAATCAACGCCAGTGGAAACCTGCGAGAAGTAAAATGTCTTGGCAGGGCTAGAATGTAACCCTGCAGAATGGATCAGTCTGCGATCTCGATCGCGCCCTGTGGGTCAGCTTGCCATTTGAAACATCATTCATTTTATATCGTGTGATGGCCCGTTTGAAAATCTAGAATACCGTTCATATCGGAGGTTGTTTCATCCCCGATATGTCGAATGCTTGAAGGATAGTGTTTTCCGCTACATCTTGATATATCTTTTTATAATACCACGCAAAGAGATACTAAGCCTTCGTGTTTAAGATATTATTTAATATAGGCGTGTTGTAAGACACAATATGGAATATGTTAACGTGACTACAATGTGCCCATAAGGCCAGTCTTGTGCGGTGTCATAATGGCCAAGCATCGCGGCAATTAGGGACAAAATACTGCTAACCCTATCACTATCATATACAAAGGATGGTATAAAACTATTATTGGATCGACCTTGACTAGAATTGGTACTCAATTGTACATCTACGCTACCTGATGA
Organism: Aspergillus avenaceus; assembly: GCA_009193465.1. Lineage (NCBI taxonomy): Eukaryota > Fungi > Ascomycota > Eurotiomycetes > Eurotiales > Aspergillaceae > Aspergillus > Aspergillus avenaceus. Next base: position 40,622 of record ML742108.1, on the reverse strand, counting down.
CACGAGACCATATCTATTCTCGTGGTATTGAAATTTGGAAAATGTAGCTACCACCAGAACAGATATCGCTAGCGACTGCGTACGAAGCCTAATCGTGACATGGGAAAGGTATATCGCTGTATGTATTTGAAGCAATAGCAACACCATCGAACCTTCAAGCATCATGAGAACCAATAGCGAATTCCTGCTCCACGACCAAGGACCCGGGTCTACGGTCTAACACCAGAAGGATCGTCCGCATCTTATCATCCTTATCCTTAGATATATATTTATTTCTCTTGCTTTCAACAAAGTCCCTTTATATCTGATTGAAAGTATCAAACCGTGACCACCCCACAGTGCAAAGCTGACACGCCCGCTTTGACATTCACACGATACATAGGCTGAACCTGCAGGACCTTTGTGTTCGAATGCATGGTGTCATTGCTTAATGACGCATCCTCACCAGACGGCTTCAGGATAGATGCTAGTCTGATAAAACACACGATACGCAACAAAGTGCCCGGCTTCAAACATACGATAACAGCTTCACAATTGTAAGCGGCCAGCAGATTGACTTTGCTGATAATGCCCCATGTTGTAACATCTAGTTTCTCAACGCACGGTTGCTCCACAGTCTTTCCGGTGTCGATATCGACCAGTCCCCAGACGATGTATGTGGCAGCGCTTCCATCGGGTGCGAGAGGATTTGCAGGAATTAGTGTCATTGTGACTGGGCTTTTATAATCATGTGTCACTTCTACTATTATCCTGGGGGGTTTTTTCTGGGTCGCATTTTTGGAGGGTATCTGATGGCTTAATGATTTTGATTTGAACTCCCGAAGGCTGTATCGGATGACGGTCCTTCCTTCCGATGAGTTTATTGACAAAGTTGAGCATGGCTTCCTTAAAGACGGTTGCTTTGGTTGATAGGCTGCGGGATTCTGAGTATGAAAGGCAGCTATTATTTCAAGTTATAAGATTGTTTCAAGAGTGGGAGATCGGACAGCCGCTTTTTTGATGTTGATGGTCATGGTCAAGGGGCAGGGAGTCAGCTGGTTTTCTAGTCCTGTGGTAGAGAAGTTGTGATGAAAGGTTTATGTCAGAGCGTGTTGAACCTCGGAGGCTGTGTCCCAGAGATACTAATGGACTTATTCTAGACTAAGTTCAACTCTATTTTACTTAGAACCGTGAGCGCGCTGCAATCCACGGTCCGAAAGGTATAGGGCTTGGCAGGCTTATCCAATGCTGACGATCCACCACCTTCCAACAGCCAATAGAAGATATGTCAAGGAGCTAAGGGTAGCCTACTATCCTTAAACAGCTAGATAGGTATTAGTTTACGCTATTTTGACGAAGATGCTGGGCGGGGTACTTGAATAACTGCCTGACTAGGTAATGTGAGTAAATCCAACCCAACCATGAATTCCACACTAATTAACTTACCCAATGACTTAAGTATATCATAATATCATGTCGTCAATAGTCGCGCCCTCAACCCCGTCAATTTCAGACATAGGTTCCGATGGCGAACTCAGTGCCAGTTCCGAGGTTGAAGGTAGGAATATGTATCTCGAGTCTTTACGACAGCGCTGACGTATAAGTGCCTGACAACCCCACCCATCAATTATGCATTCTTTGCCGACATCTTGATTTTGAACATCTGGGCTTTCATAACTCATCAGAATACACGGGCAACAACTATTTCTTTCAGAGGGAGTTTCCGACCTTATTGAAGAGTGCGAATACTTGCGCCTTCTGCAAGAGACTTGTGGATCTAATCTCAGATTGGGTCCATAAGCATGCAGCGTCTCACACTGATAGTTTTGATGTGCCAAGGGCTCATGTAGAAGTGTCGCTCGAAACGGACTGGCATCCCTTGCGTCTAGGGACAGGAGATGAGTCGCCTGATGCGAAGGCACATTCTGATCGAATCCGGATTAGCTGTTCTCTTCCGAAGCTACATGCTGATAATAAACAGGAGCGATCACAGTCTCTGACATTCTTCATTCAAAGGTATGGAGAGCAGTTTAACAACGGCATCGCCTGTGATATCGCCGGCGATGGCGGTCTGCAGCCATATAGCGGTCGCAAAAGACCGCTCGTGGCAGACATGACACTCTTCAAGAAATGGAAGCATATGTGCCAAGGAATACACGGGGCAAAATGCTCTCAGATATTCAAAGGGACACGCGGCATACGGCCTCGAGTAATTGACGTTAACCGGCGATGTCTTACCCTTATCGAGGATGGCGACCAGTGGGTTTGTTTGAGCTACGTATGGGGAAGGGCGAAAACCCTTCGGCTCCTGCAAGAGAATATCCAAGACTTTTCCGTACCAGGAACTTTGTCGCCAGATGTACTTCCCAACATAGTCGAGGACGCACTGCAAGTGACCAAAGGACTGGGGGAACGATATCTTTGGGCCGATAGCCTTTGTATCATCCAGGACGACAGCCAAGACAAGGCAAACTTTATCGCGCGAATGGATTCAATCTACACCCTAGCGACTGTTGTGATCATATCGTCGACATGTGTCGATGCTAATACTTGCCTTCCAGGTGTCAGACCTGGATCACGGAGTGAAAAGCAGGAACCGTTCAAGATTCGAGATGTTACATTAGTGCAATCGCTTGACCCCGTTCTTGGTGTAAAGGTCGATCTTCGCACGAATCGTGCCGCGGGATACTTGGGAGAGACCGTCTGGGATACACGGGCATGGACACTACAGGAGAGGTTTCTCGCCTCCCGAGCACTGGTATTCACAGCGGAACAAGTGTTTTGGGAATGTGAGGAAGCCTTTTGGTGCGAGGACAGCTTCCGTGAAATACCTCACATAGCCCCAGACCCACACCGGACTAGTTTATGTGGAGGGGAATTGAACCTGTCCTGGAATTCCGACATCCCAACTTTCGACCATTTCTATAGGGTGCTTCTTGAAGACTACTCCGGCCGTTCTTTGAGCTTTGACAGTGATGGGCTCAATGCCTTTCTCGGTGTCATAGGAGCGTTTGAAAGATCTCTAGGAGAATGCTTCTTCTGGGGTATGCCGACCGCCTACTTGGAATCTGCCATTGCCTGGGGTCACCAGAATCATCAGTTAAGACGACGATATGGTGGCCAGGCACCTAGTGATAAGTATGACAAGGATCGGTTTCCCAGCTGGTCATGGGTAGGCTGGACGAGTGACGGACAGACTAAACTCGCCAATCAACCGCTAACAATGGAGTCTCTGGGAATCAGATTCTATCGTGTCTCCCATGATGGAAAAACGACAATAGAGCTCATTCAGGCCGTAAAGTGCAATCAAGAGATAGACCTACTCATTGAAGGATCGAACCTGCCTGACCGTTCATCGAGACCTTATCATGTTTCCATCGAAGATCTACCGACAAACGCCTTAATTAATTTATCATCTATTCTATGCTTCTGGACCGCAGCGGCTCACCTTCAGGTAGTAGCTCGTTCCTCCGGCGAAGGATCGGTATCTGATGAATATGATCCATCCACTTGGGAGCTCACCCTATCGGAAAGGTCAGGTAGTATCTTGCAAGTGTCCTGGTCTCATATTGCACCATCTCTCAAAGAAGGAGACACGGTTGAGGTCATCGCGGTTGCACAGAATCGAGGGACCTGGGACTCTGGCCATATTGCCAATGGAGCCATCGGGGTCATGGTGATATCCAGGGATGCCGATGGACGCTTTGCAACGCGTGAAGGGTTTGCATGGATCGCGATTCGGGATTGGACGGCTTTAAGTGACCGTCAGTGGAGGTTGATCATGCTCGAATAGCTCGCTGTGTAAGCCTGAGAATTGTTTGCATTAACGTAAACCTGATACACAGCCCTCCGGTCGACGGTAGACAAGTGACAAATAAACCTATTGTTTGCCCAAGGTGAAACCCATGCTAAATGGCTATTTTTAGCCCTTTGTAACGAACGGTTAGTCGATGCACAAAGTCTGAACATGGTTTACGTATCAATCATCTGAACCCGTGGAGCCAAAGTGTCACATAATTTTGATTGCATATTCCTGTTCCCCGGGGGAAGGGAAAACTTTTTTTTTTTAATTAACTGGTGCATTAAACACTCTTGGTCATGTTTACATCTTTCTGGGAGTGTTGGACGTGTCCTACCTTATAACCCCTCAGCAGACTGTCCCCTCTTATGGCTCCTCTCTTCTCCTGAGTACCATTGAAGCGCAACTTGCGATCAAAAATGGATTCCACGCATGGGTCAGGACTTGACCAGGCGACGGAAGATCTTATTTCCAGGCTATACCTTCAAGATGCGCTACAAATTGAAGATGCCGTTGACTACTTTGAATCTGGCAAAGGAAAATCGCGAGAGCTCACGGATGAGGAACTCGCATTCCAGTTACAGAATGGAGAGCTGAAAGATGAGTCCCGTCGCTACTCCGATAACCGGATGGCGATGAGCCTTGCAACAGCGGTTCATACTGACGGACAAATCCTGACTGACATTTTGCTTGACGAAGAAAGAGCAGCCAGCGGTCGAGCTATTAAGACACCACAAGCAGAATTCTCTGCGGCTGCCGCCCTACGCAAACAAAAACCGGTAGGACTCCGTTCTTGTGTAGCCTGCGATGATTGCATGAAGCCTGATAATACTCTACACGCACCATGTGGCCATGAGTATTGTCGCTCCTGCATCGAAGGACTATACAATGCCTCGCTGACGGACGAGACCCTCTTCCCTCCACGCTGCTGCGGTCAGCATATTGACATACGCATTGCTCGTACATTCCTGAAATCTGACCTACTTGAACGGTACGAGAAGAAGAGAATTGAGCTTGAAACCCCAAACAAGACATACTGCCACTTCCTCAAATGTTCGGCATTCATCAATACATCTTGTCTCAAGGGCCAGGTGGCTACGTGCCCCGAATGCAACCGTAAAACCTGTACCAGCTGCAAATCACAAGCGCATACAGGCGACTGCCTCGACGATCCTGCTACGCAGCAGCTGTTTGCTACCGCAAAGGTGAATGGATGGCAACGCTGCTATTCCTGTCAGCGCTTGGTGGAATTGGATCACGGTTGTAACCATATGGTGTTAGTGCGCCTAATCTGTCCTTTGTCTTATTGATGGTTAACACGCAGAATAATAGGTGTTACTGTAAGGCCGAGTTCTGCTATAACTGTGGGATCCCCTGGAAAGGATGTGCCTGTGATCAGTGGAATGAAGATCATCTTTTGGCTCGTGCTCATACAATACTCGACAGAGATCCGACTATCGCTGAGCGGAATAGACAGGCCCATCAGACAATGACAGATGCTCAAGCGCATAGAGCCAGGTTGATTGCTGAAACAACCCGGGGACTATGGGACTATCATGAATGCGAGCACATTGAGTGGGAATCTGTACATTTTGTACATCGTCCAGTTCGATGTGAGGAATGTTTCCGGAATTCAGGGAGGTTTGCTTTCGAATGTCGCCAATGCGGGCTTCGGGTTTGCAGGCGATGCAGAAACAACAGACTTTGATGTAACAGACATGCTTGTACTAGGAGGTGGTCACTATACGCAAAGGCAATTGTTCAATTGGTACTGAAAGGCTTTCACCTTGTGTCTTACGCTGGTGAAAGCAGCAAAGAGGGCATTGGCACCATCACAAGCTCTGCGGTTTCGCATTTTTTCAACAATAATTGCCTTTGACCTCTTCCCGTACCCCATGATTAGCTTTCTGGGTTAGTTCAAATGTCTATGGTCCTCCCAACTGCATACATGTCTTGAGTTGAAGTAAGTGCACAGGTGCTTTTGGGACCAGATTGAGAGGAGGGTGTGTCAAAAGCTTCAGCCCTATTAGTGAAAACATACACACTATTACATTATTTCCACATTTTAATTCACCAGACTTAGCTTACTTCGGCTTCACTTCACATAGCTTCAGTAAGGTGAAATGTAGGGACGATAAAATATTTTAACACAAAATGGTGGATAGAATTAGGCGTAAAGCGTATATGACTATCATGATATTTATCAGGAATACTAATCGTATTCATTCATGAATACATATCCACCAACAGTCTCTGCCCAAAACTCTCTTATACACGACAACCGTCTGGCCTATCCTAACCCACATTCCAAACCAAGACAATGACGAAGCCCCCGCAAAACATGACGCACAACCCCATGCTTCAACATTCCAGCCAGGTCCAAGAATGTCGATCACTCTACGCCTATAAAGGGCTAAACAGCCGCTCCAGACCGTCCAACACCCCTTGAGTATCAGACACAAAGACAACAATTATCCTCTACCTATCCCTGCAAAATGAAACCCACAACACTCCTCCTTGGCCTGTTCTCTATTATCTCCCTTGCAGTAGCCGATAAAACATGCACCCCTAGTTTCGATTATTGTGCCGAGGACCTTGTTAAGTCTAAGGGTGTGTACCATGGTTTGTACAATATTTCTGCGGTTTATTATGCTAATGAAGACAGGGTTCTCGGAGGATGACCTTAAGAGTACATTGAAGGGGTCGGAGTATGAGAAGGAGGATCTGAAGAATATACTCTTCCACTGCAAGAATCCTGGGGATGTGGGACATCCTAAGGTTTGTAGTGGGGGGTGCAAGAGTTCGGAGACGGAGGGGAGTCATGGTTGTTAGGTTGGTTTATGAAGGGTTGGGGTTGAGTGTGGATATGTTGTTTTGGTGGCTCAGTAATGGAGGATTTGTGTTCATCTTTGGGACTTGATATATTTTTCTTCAGGCATCCATTGTGTTCATTGTTGAATAGTCTTGTTATACCTAAAGAAAAACAAAGTATTCCTCATAGCTTTGGTGCGGTATTTAACTCGAAACCCAGGGTAGATCTGCAGAATATAAAATCTGTATACAGACATGGCTTTATTATCAAAATTCTTCAATGTAGCCCATCAAATTGTCTCCCTCACGCTTGGTACCTGCACATTCACAGCTGTGAAAAACACCAAAGGAACAAGTGCAACTACATGATGAATCCAGGGGGCTGTACCAAGCTATGTTAATGAATTACTTCTATGTTAGTGAATTGCCACCATAGTGCTTGTGCATAAATACCTGTATACCAGAGAATGATTCTGATTCACGTTGAGCACAGATATGAACACGCCCGCGGGAACCCTTTAGCAATTGACATACAGTTAGTAGATGGAAGTCGTGAGAATATTCCGCGGGCTTTAATCAATTCTCAGAAAGAAGAATACAAAAAGACAGTTGAGAGTGGTTCTTGTGTATAATCTCTTTGTTCTTTTCAACCTGCTGGATATCGCTACATCTTCGTGATTTAACAACACCTAGTGCTAAACTCTTCCTATTCCATGAACCTATCGCTTCTGGTTGTTGAGAAGCGCCCATAGTGATATTCTCTTTTGTTCAAACGGTCAAGCTCCGGCTGTGGCTATTGTCTCTACCTTGTTTGGTTTACAGCTTCTTTCTCTCAAGACTGAGGTAGTTCTACAGGGTCAAAGAGATACAGATCAAAATAAAGGTGAGCCAAGGAACAAAGGAACAATAACAAGGTCCCCACCGTTGACCTATTGTATAGGCATTTTCACAGGAGCATGCTGTGTTAGTCCGTGATTACACGCCTTTCAGTCATTGGAATACATCTGTTCTTTATCCATCCAAAGGCCTAAAAGCTTTATAACACAGAAACTTGGTTTTCAAAAAGCCTACAAATAGTGGCAGCCCCTATCGATCGAAAGAAATAAGGAAAAGCTCTGTGTAGGGCCTTCCATTTCCATCGCAACCACAGCCTTCTCATGATAAGAATGCCATACCTTTTTATGACAGCACTACGTTTCATTCGGAAGTTCTGTCTTTCTCAACCTTGGTTCCGGTGACTAAACCATATCATCACTTCTATCGTTGCTTCCCTTTATCACATTACCCCTCCCCCTTCAACCCCTTCTTCAATTTCATCATGCCCCGAAAGGACTTCCAAGCGGATCTGAGAAAGGCCTCTGTCCCAGGGCGCTTCCCTTGTTTTGAAGTTAAAGCTGGTCATGAAGATGGCTTCATCAATTTCACATACACACTCCCAGATAGTACCCTGACATTCCATTTCCAAGCTTCGGTGCCAGGTGGGTGTATGCCCTGGTGTGGAAATCTAATAATTGGTCTTTACTGAACGTGTGATATAGATACGTCTGAATACCCGAAGAATCACATATATTTCACATTTTCTGAAGATAGTGACATCCCAGAGGCTTTATCGGACGTGTTGAACCTCCTACAGTCTTCCTGCGACGGGCTACCGATCGAGCAATTTTTCGAGTCCGTCGGTCCTATGATTGCTAACGCCATTCAACGGTCCAACGATGAGATTGAGGTGCTTCAGGACCATGTTGAAGAAAGCGGTAACTATTCTGAGGATGACTACACCAATGAGTTAGGCTGGGATTCTGATTGTGGCACGTCTCACTCGGGAATGCTCGACACGCCTGAACTGGCAACACGGATCAAGTCAGATCTGCGCACCGCGAAAGCAGTTGGTTACCGAGTCGGTATCGTTGGAGAACTTACTGGGCCCACCATCCTTTCAATTTCTTGCCGTATAGCAAAGCTGGGAATCTCCAACGCGACCATGCGAGCATGGAGCCTTGAGTCATCCCAGTATCTAGTTCTACTATTGCGATACCCTCTGGGGTATACGGATTTAGACCATGCGATCTGGAAGTCAACGACGGATTCTCAGATTCAGATGCATATCGGTCTCTGTGATTCGTACAAGCCCAGTCTGGCCTGGGCGATGCAGGCCTTCAGTTGCACGCCAGCAGAGACCCCGGGAAAGGCAGTTGAAGTGAGCCCTGTTCTAAAACCATTGTTCATTGGCAACTCTTTGCATGCGCTCCTCAACACACATTTCGTCACCTTGGTGCAGTATCGCCTCCAACACAGTCTAACTTGGGCTGGTGCTGAACGTTATCTAGCACACCCTCAAGAGTGTGTGGGCGACATCCAATCCCTACAAGAGACACGTAACAATGCCACGGCCGGTCCCTTACTAGGTGACCACCTGAAAGAAGATTCAGGGCAGAAGTCCTTGTCTCTGGTGGCGATGCAGTTTACACTCCGCAGGCTTGTGAAATGTACCGAGTTCTGTCTTAATTGCCACTGCAAAATCGAGGACGGATTCGAGGCTCTGATGCCATATGTTTGTTCGAATGAACTCTGTCTGTATCAATATATGAACCTGGGCATGGGGTCGAGCCTTGAGTGGGAAATAACAACTCAACCCTATGTGGTCGACATGCTGGTATCGTTCACGTATGCTAGGGCATATCCCGCTAAATTGGAAGATTACCCCAGCGGACTCGGCATCCAAGTGCCCTCGATTGTATTTGAGGATATTTCGGATCGAAAGCCTCATGAAGGCGTATTACATTGGAGTGATATGAGACTAATAACCCATGACAAACTGGACCTCCGAGTTGGGGACTGGATGATGCTCGTGCCAATTGACAGACAGATTGACCTAAACGACACAAAGGAGCAATGGCATTGCCGCGTACAAGACCTAAGCAAGCTACCAGTCATCCATCTATCACCAGCAGTCATTAGAGGCACCCCGGGAGATCAGGAAACTGGAGATCAGAAGACTGGACAGGTGGTCAATGTGCGGTTTGTATTGTACAACGTATCCTTCGACAGCTTGACAAACCCGCGCAAATGTCGGGCGTTGAACATGCTCCTAGACACACTTCCCAGTGTGGAAGATATGAGGGACTATATCATACAGCACACTACCTCAAACTCTAAGAGTCTACTCGCATCATGGCGTGACCGCATATCTCCATCAGCGCTATACGTATTGAAATGGATTGTGGCGTCCAACCGGTCGTGCATCATGTACGAAGACAATCCCGATCATATGCTTTCAGGCTTGGGTAATTTCGCGCAATTCCGACTCGCCCAGGGAGCCCCAGACAAGGAGCATCGATTTGTTCAGGAAGTCAAGAAAGTAGCCTCTGAGAGTGACTCGCAGTTTCCGACTCTGTTCGCTTGGCATGGAAGTCCTCTTTGGAATTGGCATAGCATCCTGCGAGAAGGGCTCCATTTTAAGTATATTGCGAACGGCCGTGCATCGGGAAATGGTGTTTATTTGCACCCTCAGTTTCAATATTCCATATCGTACACAAAGCTCCAATTCACCAATAACATTGACCCTTCGCAATGGCCAAAGACTAAGCTAAATATCCAAAAGGCAATCGCGCTCAATGAGGTAGTCAATGCCCCGACCCAATTTGTGTGCACCAACCCATCCTATGTGGTGGACAAACTTTCGTGGATTCAACCGCGATACTTGATAATTGAACACAAAAGCTCTAGTTTGACGGCAGGCGATAAATATGCTAAACCAGCCAATATCTACACTCAAGACCCTCAGCGCCATGCCTTCGGCCCTGAAAACCAACGAATCCTCGTTCCAGCTGTGGCGGCCAGCAGTTATCGAAATAAGTCTGGTATAAGCAAGGGCAGAGAGGATAAGCCGTCCTCTTCGAAGAACCGTCGAAAACGTGTCGACGCAGGTCCTTCGTGTCCTGATAATGATGACGATATGGAGAGTGTTTTAACCTTTGACGAGGACCATCGCATCCTTCTGTCAGACGATGACGACGACGGGTGTACGGCCTGTGATGATCTCTCGATGACAGACTTCAGACCTGGACGCTTGGACGCATCCACGCTGCAGCTAATGGGTCCACCAAAGTATGCGACCACCACAGCTACTAAATCCCTCCAAAAACACCTTCAAGCGACCTTGAAGGTGCAAGATCGACAGCCCTTGCATGAACTCGGATGGTATATTGATCCCGATCTGGTCAATAATGTTTATCAATGGATTGTAGAGCTTCACAGCTTTGAGCCAACACTCCCACTAGCGAAGGAATTGAAGTCAGCCGGACATACCAGCATCATCCTTGAGCTCCGGTTTCCCCCTCAATTTCCGATGTCTCCGCCGTTTGTGCGTGTTATCCGCCCGCGCTTCCTTCCATTCAGTCGGGGGGGAGGTGGTCATGTTACAGCCGGAGGGGCGATGTGCATGGAGTTGCTCACCAGTTCCGGCTGGTCTCCAGTATCGAGCATCGAGAGTATCTTGCTGCAGGTCCGTATGGCGATTACAAGTGTCGAACCAGTTGCGGCGCGGCTTGACCCCAGGCGCGGTGGCGATTACTCAGTGGGAGAGGCAGTCGCAGCATATCAGAGAGTATGTCAGGCGCACGGCTGGACTGTACCCACGGATCTTATGCAGGTGTCATGGTAGAATGGGAAAGTGATTAGGTTTTGATGGCTCTATTGACTGTGATTCCTTCTGGATCTGATTTAACATTGAATGGATCTTCGTTTTGTGGGGTTTCTCATTTTACTTATATTATTTACTTCTCTGCAAGGTCCACAGTTACATCCATGAAGTTCTCAAACGGTTTCGACTGTCCACTAAACACTCATGTGGCTGTGGAATTGGTGATTGGTTGCGTTAAGGGCAGCGTGTGCATTGATGGCGACAGAATTGGATGGTTTTGGCTCATTTACCCCGGCGATCGTGCAATCATCTCCGCACTGGACATGGACAGCTCCACCTGTCGTTATTTGGGCTTATTTTCTTTCTATTCTTCTCCATCTTAGGATGTGGTTTGTCTTTGCATTACTGTGGTACATAGTTTATAGCCAGTGAGAAACAACATTGCCATCGTACAATACCATGTCACCTCATAAGCCAATGTCTTGTCAATGTAACCCCAGACCCTTTCAATAAAGTCGAATTAGAATTTCCAAGCCTTGGCCTGCCCATCCGAGCCAGTCGGGAACTGTATTCAGCGTTCAATAGCCTTTTCCAAGAGATTGTCCTCGCGGCATCACGCATGGTTGGATAGAGATAAGGCACACTCAACAAGCACGCCATCATACATTACAATGAGCTGTCTATGAATACTAGTATATAGATCGTAGGCATCTCTACACAAAGATGCGACCGACATAGCAGAGAACTACCAAGTCGAGAACACTATGGGGTTCTCCCTTTTCAAGACCAAGACGTCCCCTGCAGAAAGCGAAGGACGATCGGACAATGACAGCATCATCGACACCGGCAGCCTGCAGTATACGGCTGAAGGGGGGCAGAACTCATCCAAGCTCACCTATCAGGAAGCGAGTGGCGCGCCGATCGAAGTGACCTCGCCGCTGGGGTACTCAGTGGGTTCGATGACGGTGGTGTTTCTGAACCTGAGTAAGATGATTGGGACCGGTGTCTTTTCCACTCGTATGTTATCTCTTCTTTTCTCGTCAAGTCAAAGGGCTGATTGGGCGAAGCATCGTCTGTCTTGGGCGGCGCTGGGTCGGTCGGATTGAGTCTCTTCTACTGGACGATAGGGTACTTGATGGCCCACAGCACGCTGTCCGTGTATCTGGAGTTCGCATCATATTACCCCAGTCGGTCAGGCTCAGAGGTCGTCTATCTGGAACAGGCGTATCTGCGCCCGAAATATTTCTTCCCGACTGTGTTTGCCATGCAGACCGTCCTCTTCTCGTTCAGCAGCAGCAACGCCGTTGGTAAGACATTGCGCCAGCCTCGTACCACCACCAAACTAACAAACCCCAGTCCTGGCCCAATACCTATTCAAACTAGCCGAAGCCGAATCCACAGACTGGAAGCTCAAAGGTGTCGCCGTCGCGTCGTATACCGTGGCTGTGCTGTGTCCGTTTGCACCTGAGACAACTGTATACGTTGACGAACAAAACTAACGAAAGCCCAGTCTTGGTCTTCGATACGAAGTGGTCGCTGCGATTGGCGAATGCAATCGGACTCGTCAAACTCGTCACCCTCATCTTGTGCGTGATCCCACACCAGACCACTCACGTTCGCTAATCACAAACACAGTCTCGGAGTCTCCGGCCTCGTCGTCCTGGGCGGCCATACCGCTGTGCAGGACCCTACGCGGAACTTCCGGGATGCGTTTGCCGGTAGTTCCTCTGTGTCTGTTTACGGGGCCACGAATGCCCTTGTTAAGGTTATGTTCTCGTACATGGGGTATGAGAACGCGTTTAACGTTGTTAATGAAGTTAAGGTATTCTCCACTTTCACTTCAACCAGCCATGTACACACGTACTAATGAATGAAAGAACCCAATCAAAACCCTCCGCTGGAGCGCCCCAGCCTCGCTGATCATAACAGCGACGCTGTACATCCTCGCCAACATCGCGTACTTCTCCGCCGCGACGAAGGACGAGATCCTCAACTCGGACGTCGTCGCAGCCAGTCTGTTTTTTGAGAACGTCTTCGGCTCAAACGGGGCGTCCAGAGCCCTCAACTTTCTCATCTGTCTCAGCGCATTTGGCAACCTGCTCGCCGTGCTAATCGGACAATCTCGCATGCTCCGCGAGTGTGGACGGTACCTCCCACCCTAAACATAACACTAACTAACACTAACTAACAAAAACAAGACAAGGCGTCCTCCCATTCACTAAATTCTGGACCTCCACCCGCCCATTCAACACACCGTTAGGTCCATATTTATTAAAATGGGGCCTGACAGTCCTAATGATTCTCGCCCCGCCAGCAGGCGACGCATTCAACTTCGGTACTCCCCTACCCCTACATCTCCCTACCCTAAAAGTAAAAACTAATAAAAGAGAAAAGTGGTCGACCTAAGCATCTACCCAACAAACATCTTCAACCTCCTCCTCTCAACAGGCCTCCTGCTCACCCGGCACCGACGCGCAAAGCTCTCCTTCCCGAAACCAGAGTACAGGGCCTGGAACCTCGCAGTCTGCTTCTCCATCCTGGCCAATCTGTACATGATCGTTGCGCCGTGGTATCCGCCTTCCACGGGCGCGAACGGGGGCGATGTTAGTTTCTGGTACGCTACTTATCTGGTTGTGGGGATTGGTGTGTATGTTTCTTTTCTTTCTTTTTTCTTCTTTCTTTTTACTTTTTTGTTCGTTTTTAGTTGCTGAAGAGGGAGGGTGTGAAGATGTATACTGACGTATTCAGGATTACGGGGTGTGGGGTTTATTATTGGGTTTGGATTAAGGTGCTTCCTAGGTTCGGGGGGTATGTGTTTCGGCAGACGGTGCTTCAGCTGGAAGGTGGTGCTGTGGCTCATAGGCTTGTTAAGGTTCCTGTGGTTCAGGTTGGGGAGTGGGATAGGGAACATGATGCTGCGGGGAGGGTTAGACGGGATGTATCTAAGTGACTTTACTTTCTTACTTTTCTACTTTTCTACTTTTCTTACTTTTACTTTTTGTATTACTTCTTGTTCTATTGTGGTGTGTGCTGCTACTGTGTCGTGGTTTATTTGTTACGTTCCAAATAAAATAAATAGATAGAGTGAGGAAGTAGACTAGAGATAGAATATATGGAAAGAAAAAGGTTACTCCAAACTAGGAATCACAATCGCCCTACTCAACAAATACATTCTATCCGACTCCTTGCGCTCCCAACTAACCGGGACCCGATACTGCACTGGCCCCGGCCTCCTTGCCGAATAAGCATACACGGCGGGCAACAAACACAGCTGGATGCGACCCGTGTAGGAGCCAAAGAAAGGAGCCCCGCTGCTTGTCTCCGGGACCATGTCCTCCTCGCTGTAGGGCGAGCCGTGCTGGTAGAGGATGAGCTCGAACTGGTCTGTGCTTGTTAGCAGGGCTGTTTTCATGTCTAGCGCGATGGTGAAGATTTCCTTGAAGTTGTACTCGCGGAGGTGCCAGGTGTGTTCGTCTTCGTTCCAGGTGTTGAATTCGTGGGCGGCGGGGGTTTCCGGGGCCGAGGGGACGAGCGGCGCCAGTGTGTTGGAGAGGAGGTGGGCTAGGGTGTTGGCGCGGTGCGGGATGACTTGTTTTTTGTAGTAGTCTGTTTTGAAGAGCGTGTCGTTTGCGGCTAGGTCGATGTTCCGGAGGGTTATGTCGCCGTCGTCGCCGTCTTTTTTTCTTTGTTAGTTTTATATGTGTATAGGGGTGTGGGTGGGCTACCGGCTCGTGAGATGTGTTGGCGGTAGATGTCTAGCATGAGTGAGCGGCCGCTGATGGTGGATTCAAAGTCCGAGGCGAAGACCCAGTCGCAGACCGCGGCGGCTGTCACGGCGCAGAGGACGGCTTGCAGGCCGACGCGGGCGAGATAGGCGTGGAGGTCCTGCTGGTCGACGCTGTGGTTGGGGGCGAACCCGAAGCTTCTGTAGAGCAGGGCACGCAGGTCGGGGTGGTCGTCGAAGTCGGGCATGCGGAGCGTGTAGTAGTCGTTGTAGGTGCAGAGGGTTTTCTTGGACTTGTGGTCGATGAGGGACATCTGGTTCTCGATGAACGACTTCTCGGGGCGGAGGTTGTGGTGGCGTGAGAGACGGGAGAACTTGAGGTCGCGCTTGGCCTGCTCGAGGGAGGCTTTGAGCCACCGGATCTCGCGCTCCTGCTGGTACAGGGCGCTGGGGACTTTGTTCTCTTCCAGGGCGAATTTGAGACTGCGGTTCTTGAGATCCCACTTGGCGCATTGCGCTTCGAGACGCTGGCCGTGGTGGAAGAGCGAGGTGTTCAGCGCGTCGGTCTCTTGCTGTTGCACGACGATCTGCTCGATGTCCAGTCTGGACTTGAGCAGTCTGTCGATCAGGCTGCGTGTTTGGGAGAAGGCGTTGTGTTCCGCGTCTTCTACCTTTCTTACGGTCTGGAGCATCGTGGAGAGCTCACTTCGCAGCTGCTGGAGTTGGGAGATTAGTTCTGCGTTGGGCGAGGGGGGTGGCGATGACAGCGATCCATCGGTGTCTAGGCTGAATGCCTCCTGCGTTTGCTTGGGTATCTCCACGCTCAGTGAGGGGAGGACGTTTTTGTGTGGCTGCTCTGAGTTAGTCAGGTTGCACTCGTGGGTGAACATGCATACCATTTGAGCAGGCTTGTCGGTGGACATTGATCGTCTGGCTGTGTCCTCTGCGGCCAACTCCTGGGAGCAGTCACTCAGGGACTCGGGGTCGCCGCCCATGACTTCGGCTCTGACGGCCTCGATGTGCTGTCTGTAGGACTGGGGGATCCTACGCTTCGACAGACACTTGGTGCCCTCGGTGTAGATCGACCGCTTGTGGGTCTTGGGGATGAGGGTCGCTTGCAGTTCTGCCAGCTTCAGTCTCACCTCTTCGACGCTTAGATCTATGCTGCATTTAGACTTCAAACACTGCACGATGGCCAGCAGATTTGCTTCCTTGTCTTTACATTTCAGATGATAGACCTGGTAATCGATGCAGATGAGTACACGAATATCCAGATCCGAGAGCGTGGGCGGGTCGTGGAGCTTCTGTTGTATCTTTTTTCCCTGTTTCTTGCGACGGGGCATAATGTATGTATAGTGGATAAATTGCTTGTCCCACTGGGTGGCACTTTTGGGCAGTTTAAGACAAAATGTGATGAGAGAGAAACAGGAAAATGATTGAGGGGCTATAAGTCGGTCCAGGGGGTCCTAAACGACAGGGATAAGAAAGCACGACAACTAATCGTTTGCCGCCGTGCCAGTCGTCTGGGCCCTGAAACCAGACAAGTGATGTTTAGTCTTGACTGCGCCACAAATCACTGTTTGGATCTGTTTCTATCTGATCTTTTTTATCTATTTATTTGATTCTTTTCAGCCTTGTCTCACTGTGCCTTGTCACACTTTTGCCTTTTTTCTGTGCGCCTAAATCTGGTCTTCTCTTTTATTGTCCTCCTTTTTTTTTTTTTTTTTTTTTTTTTTTTTTTTTTTTCTCTTTTTTTATCCTTAATTTTTATAACTCCTACCTACTGTTCATATCCGTTCAGTAAATCTGCGGTTATCATAGTCGGATGCACTGTTGGTGAATTGCCAAGTGCGTTGTCCCCGTCACAGAAATCATATCTACTCTCAACCAGACCCACTGGATAATTCACTATGGGAGACTCCTTGAGGCACTTTGTCATCGGCGTAGACTTTGGGACGACCTTCTCGTCCGTATCGGTGCTGGCTCAGCGCACCCGAGCGGCCAAAGTCGATCCGGACAAAATCATCAGCATCTCCAACTACCCTTCGTCGACGGTGGAGTACTCGCAGGCACCGAAGGAAGTCCCCACGGAGAGCTGGTATCCGCGACGACTGCCGCAGCGGCCGTCGCTGAACCGGTCCGCCGATGAATACGACGAAGACAGCTCCGAAGAATCGTCCGACAGTGACGTGTCGATCAAATCGGAGTCCAGCTATGAGAGCGTCTCCGACGAAGAGAGTGAGTCCGACAGCTCTGACGGCAGCACTGAGAGCGGGAGCACCGAGAGCGACGATTCGACGGTCGCAAACACCGTCGACTACATGGACGAGGACAACGGCGCCATCGATCGCTATTACTGGGGCTACACCGTCTCCCAGAAGCTCAGCGAGCCGGACATCTCCATGGAGCTGTCGCGACGCATTGCTCGCTCCAAGCTTCTCCTCGATCTGAGTGAGCATACGCGCTACATTCGCCAGCTGCTCAAGAACACCGTTAATGATCTCTGTCGCGGCAAGCTCGTCCGCGACGAGACCGATGTCATCGCTGATTACCTCGCCCATTTGTTTCTCCACACCAAGTCCCAGATGTCTGTCGCTTACCAGTACAACGAGGCCTGTCCGGTTGAGTTTGTCCTCACTGTCCCTGCCATGTGGACTGAGCGCGCCAGACGCATCATGCAGAACGCCATGACGCGCGCCTTGCGGGATTCAGGC
Organism: Aspergillus avenaceus; assembly: GCA_009193465.1. Lineage (NCBI taxonomy): Eukaryota > Fungi > Ascomycota > Eurotiomycetes > Eurotiales > Aspergillaceae > Aspergillus > Aspergillus avenaceus. Next base: position 22,953 of record ML742108.1, on the reverse strand, counting down.
TTCATCAGGGGAATCCGGTACGACATCGACAACCTGTTCATCGTGACCGAGCCAGAAGCCGCTGCCACATATGTGCTGGCCACGACCGACGAGATCTTAGTAAGTCCCTAGCATCTCTTCACCATCACCAACTAACATCACAGCCAAACGACTGCTTCATTCTACTCGACGCAGGCGGCGGAACCGTCGACGCAATCACATACAAAGTGCGAAAGCTGCGCCCGCTCCGTCTAGAAAGAGAAGAAGTAGAGCCAGCCGGTAAGCCTCTCATCACCCCCAAAAGCCACTTCTCACACGACAAAGGCGCGCTCTGCGGATCGAGCTATCTCAACGAAGCCTTCGAGCGAGTCATCTCCGAGCGCCTGAAAAAAGAAACCTATCTCGAGCGAGACAACGTCAAAATCGAAGGCATCGTCAACGACCTCGTCCAGCAGTTCGAAACCAAGCACAAACGCCACATCGACATCTACTCGCGGCTGTTGGAATCCGAACACTTTTTCATCCAGGGTCTGCTGCCCAGCCAGGGCAAGAAGTTCCGGCATAACCGTCTCTACCTTGATCAGTTTGTCTCTCTTTCTTCATACCCAGCACAGACACAAGCTAATGATAGTCTCAGAGAGGATCTGAAAGACATCTTCAAGCCGTGTCTAGAGGGCGTATCGAATCTCATGTTCAGCCAGATGGAGCAGGCCCGAGCCAAGGGCGTAACCGTAAAGGTAGCTTTCTCGCCTCTCCACCCCCACGCCAACACTAACACGCATACAGAAAGTCATCCTCATCGGCGGATTCGCCGCCTCCCCATCCCTAGTCAGCCACCTCCAGCGCAGACTAGAACGCTACCACCGCATGAACAGTAAAAAAGTAGAACTCATCCGCGCCACCGTCCCGTACGTCTTCTACTCCATCCATCTCAACAATACTAACAAAAAGCAGAGGCTGCGCAGTAGCCCACGGCGCGATCCTCCGCGCCCTCGAAAAAGAAGACGGGCCTGAACGCCGCCTCCGCTCCAGCTACGGACTCCTACGCACAGAGCCCTATCAGCCTGATATCGTAAGAGCCCATATCGGCAAGTATCCCTGGACGGACCCCCTCGACGGATCGAAGTACATCAAGAATACCATCGAGTGGATCGTGAACAAGGTAGTCAAGATCTATACCGTATTACATTCTATTGCGATAAAGCTGATAAATAGAACAGGGCGACCTCCTCCCCTCCGGAACTAGAATAATCAGACCAGTCACGCACACATTCCCCGTTTCTCCCGATGAGCCGTTCCTCTGCAAAGAGGTCTTCTATGTATCCGACAAACACCACGACTCGAACTACAGACGAAACCATCCCAAGAACAAAGGTATTCCACCTATATCCACCTTTTCCATCCATAACCTTCCAACCTTCCAATCCTATCTAAAAGAGAAATCAAGGGAAAAAAAACTAATAAAAACAGGCGCAACAGAAGAAGGCCACATAATCGTCGACATGTCATATTTGAAAAAAGACCCGTCGTTCAAACCGGTCGTTCCCGGACCAGGCGAAAAAGGCCAGCCTCATTATCTAGTCGAGTATGATCTGGTTATTATCGTTGACGGACGCAATTTGCGGTTCGTGGCGCATCCTCAGGGTCAGGATGGTGCTATTAAGGGTGAGAGAAGAATTAGTATTGCGGCTGCTTTTCAGCCTGGGACTGATTGATGAATTCGTTTTATACATATGTTACCTTATTCTGTTATTTTATTCTGGGGTGGGGGGTTGATTGCTTTTTAATGCGATTAATTGCGTTGCGTCGGGTTTTTTTTTTTTTTTTTTTTTTTTTTTTTTTTTTTTTTTTTTTTTTTTTTTTTTTTTTTTTTTTTTTTATGTTTTTTTTTTTTTTTTTTTTTTTTTTTTTTTTTTTTTTTTTTTTTTTCGAGTTTTTTACTTTTTCTATGTTTTAGTTGATTGCGATGCAGGGCTTTTCAAAATATTTGATTTATTTCATCTTGACTGGCTGCAGATTGTATCATAATGCACAATATAAGCCGCCTTATTCTATAATTTATCTTCGAGTCGGGACTCTGGAGAGTTGCTGTCCAATTGACACATGAACAATACTAGACCAGAGCCATTGTCACTGTGTTCAAGTGTCATGCAATGGGCGGGCTTCGGGGTTTGCGTTTGAGAAAGGTAACAAACGCCGCAAGCGCTGAAGGCGGGGAAGTCGTTTATTCTTCCCACCTCGGAATCGCGAACCTTCATGTGTTGAACACCTTGCATTTATTGGTGCTCAGTGTTGAAGATTTGATGATTTTCAGTCATGCATTTTGGATGACCGTGAGACCTGAGGTCTCAAATGTAATACTGTGTGTGCCACGCCCGATATGGCTTAGCGACGCTAACGTGAGATTCTTGTCCCAGGTAGTGCAAGTAGGGCGATGATCAGATGTCCGTATCATCGCAGTCCCACCTCTTGATACATATTCACCATCTGCTGCCTTACCATCTTTGCCATCGGCCAATACTTCCCCAGCATGTTCAGACCCCCGATACTCAGCTGAATCCGCGCTTTCAGGGATTCAATCTTGTCGGGTGATGTGACAATCAAACATGCGGCGGTATGCACGACAATGCACATTGCCAGGGCGCACGTGAAAATAGGCGTCCTGTACTTGATGGTACTGGGTAAGGTGACTAGGTTTGACAGCAGATCTGCTGCCCGGAGGAACTTTTGCGAATGCATGTCCAGTTCTGCCGGGGCGGGGTTGGAATTGCAAACGCGAAGACGCGTGCACCATGTGCGAGCGCGGAATGAAGCAAACCGCATACTGGATCGCGGATGATGGAGGTATATCATGCTTCTGTTCGGAAGGTCAGTCTTTGAATTCCAATCGAGGGATGTCAGTGGCTTACAGATAGTTGATCATTTCTGCCTGGAATAGCATCTCGTCGAGGTTCGAACTGTCATAAGCCGTGTCTTGCGACGATGGCAACTCCATCATAGATGAGACGAGCGTGGCGTCTATCGTCTCCACTCGCGACTCGAGGTTGGGGTCAAGCGAACGATTGACCTCCATGACGAGGCCTAGATTGCGCACGGATTCAACTCGATGTGCAAACGACGAAATCATTTGGTCCATGGGCCAGCCATGGCGGAGGTCCTCCAGTGTTATTGTGGTAGGTATGATCTGCCAGGGTCAGTCACTCATTCAAATCGAGTTAGGGGTATATACATACGTCAGTCCCTGAACTATAAAGTTCCTCGAGGCAGGGCAGCTTCACATCCGTCTTTTGTGAGAAAAGACGGAACGAGCTCTGGTCTCTCATGGCCGCTAGAAGACCGTCCACGATGTACAATTCCCAGAATGTCCGCCGCCAGCTTTCTGCTAGGACCGAGCTACCCTCGGAGTTCAAGCGAGCGAAGCCCGCATGCTGCATGCCCAGCTCCAGGGCAAGATCAATTGCTGCACTCATATTCATCTCTGCGTTGTCCTCTTGGCCGTGGGCATGTTCTACGATAGAAAGCAACAGCAAGCCTTGGACTTTGAATCCGTCCCGCAGAACAGTGTCCGCTAAAACTGTGTACGCTGGTTGCCGAAACTCTTCCTTGAATCTTTCATCGGGGTAGTAATGTGCACCAATATAGCGCATGATGCAGAGAATATAGGGAGGAACCCGATGTGATAGAGAGTGCAGCGTCTTCCTCGGGACTGCAAAGGGGTGCGATCGGTGAAAGTTCTGATAGAACAATTGAATCATCGGATCATAGGCCAAGTCCCGGGTCGTCGTAAGGTGTTCTTTCTCTGGCCAGGTCGGTGTTTCCTCGGGGCAACAAGGCATATCCCACGATGGCGGCGTATTTAGTCCTTGAAACAATGATGGATCTGCCTGGTCTTATCAGTCAAAATGTGTGCAAATGAAGGGAATGACAGGGCTTACCTCCAGTTGTGTCGCAAGAGCGGCAGCGTTCAGCCATGCTTCAAAGTCGTCTGCATTCAGCATCTCCTCGTCGAAGCGTGACGGCGGGGGATTTGTGGATTTCGTCCGCAGGCCTCGTCTTGACCGGACGTAACGACATTCCGTGTTTGTGGATTGGCAGCGAGTACAGACCGGCATCAAGGCATCACATTTTAAATGGCGCCGCCGACAGGGCACACATGCTAACGAGGAAGGCTGACGAGACGAGGGTGGTTTTGAAGGGGTGGTTTGGTCTTGCATTGTATATTCACACAAAGAGGCGGTTTAGTCTGGGGTAACACCACAGCAGCGGGAAGACAAGGGACTGGGATGACACTAATAACTGGGACTAGAACACGCAACTTTCCATTCATTATCTTGAAGTTGTATAGATAAGTAAGTAGGGTCTTTCGGAAGCTTTAACCGTACTAAAACTACCTTGAATAATTCTTTAATTCCTGGTCCCCATTTGTCGATCCCGAGAAGCCCGATTCGGCGACCACCCACTTTCGCCGAATGAGCAAAATTGGACGGCGTCCATTTGTTTTTTATTTATTTTACTTTTTTTCACCACTTTCGGCCCCATTCCTTTACTTCTTCCGTCTGTTTAAATTACCCTTCTAACCCTTACTAGACTGCAATTCTATTTTTTTTTTTATCATAATTAAATGCCAAGTCTTGTATCTTGAACTTGTGTTCCCCGTCCGGGGTATTACATCATGCCTAAGATAACCAAGCGAATTAGACTACGACCTTATTTTCTTTTCTAGAAAGGAACTAATTCCTTCGGGATTCCATTTCAACCTCTATGCTCACTCTGACGTTCCCAAGTTTCTATGAATAGGGACTCTTTCCTCTTCGGCCGAAACTAATCCTGATTTATTGACAAGGGGGCTATAGCCTTCACATGTCTCAATCAACTCGGTCCAACCAAACGGTCCATTTAGGTTGAACAGGGGTTCTATTTACGCCTCATTCCCGAGGAGGGGGAAATTGTCCGTGCAGGAAGCGGCTCAGTGTCACAATGTCCCGTTGAATAAAGGTAAAGAATAAGTGAAATTAAATGAAATAAAAACACTCCTGGTATTTCAATGAGTCACAACAAAACAGTTTTTAATCGTGGTCCCCGAGGGTTAAAGAGCCCGTCAGCAACCAAGAAAAGAAAAGAAAAGATAAACAACCCCCTCAAGGCCATTGTTCAACCAACCAATCGCATTACAATCATATAGTCAAGTAGGATGGATTCCAACTCGGAAGGCATTTCCTCCGCCGTTTGGACCGAATCAAAATCCAGAACCGTCACGAGCGACCGGGATTTCTTTGCTGAAATCACCTACGCTAAAGACTAGTGGATGGGGATGTCTCTTGCATTAGTATATGGTGAACACTGTCGATCAGCGGCCCTTCAGAGAGTGACAATGGTGCTAAAGCAAGAAAAGCGGATGCAGAGAAGCTAACTTGCAAAGGTGCATATCAAGAATGCAAATCAAGGGACGCCACATTTCAGTCGGTGACGCATGTTGGACGCCGTCCAGACGGTCGGCGACCTTAATCCAAAGCACCGGGTTCCAGTCAATCCCTATCACGTTCTCCTCTGCTTACAGGGGGATGGTATGATTACATTAACCCTCCACTTTCGCTTGGGATTTGGGTGTGGGGGAAAAGTGGATGATCGGCTGAGGCCGACAACACTTGTGATAGGTGCGAGGCTTGTTCCCGAAAAGGTCCCCGAGTGCCAAGTCTCGTCCTCTTATCCACTGGTTTCATCTTGGACACGAACCTCTTCCCCACTACTGGTTTCTCTGTCTTTGCAAGAAATTGGAATCCCGAAAGAACTTGATATTATTGTACCCACAATTCCACCCGCGCTGTCGGTGTCGAACCCTATCATCTAATTCAACAAGGGGGTACGTGGTCACTGCTGCAGTACGATGGTTAACACCGGCAACATGACAATCTAGAACAGCGCCCCTCAAAGCCATGCCAAAATCCCAAGAAGTTCTGTATCTACCTCTGGTAGGACACAGGTCCGTGCTGCGGTACTTGTGATACCCTCTGTGCTATTGTCTGGGTGAGATTGTCAGAGGGCACCTTTTGACAAAGATACTTTCGGGCCGAGGGATGCACAAAGTCGACGTGATCGCCTCGCAAGGCCAGGAACGAACCACACAGCCAGACTAGTTCTTGGAGCCACTCGGGGTTGTGTACGTATACCTCTGTGAGTTCCGCCACCGCGGCGAGATCATTCAATCGCAATGGCTTCCGCGCAGCAACCATTAACGATAGCAGTCGCAGGCACGTGACAGCATCATCGGCGTCCTCCAGACGCTGGAACGTATTCCACAAGTCATCATAGGTCGCTTTGAGCTTGGCTGGGGCGCCGTTAATGATCGACGTGACCCTCCGCGGGGGAGCATCTTCTAACGCGTTACACACGGCTGCTACACAAAGAAATCTTTCGTCTTCCTTGATTGCCCGGATATGGTCTCGAACGAGGCCGTATGTTACACTGTTGTATTCCTTTGTCTGAGCCAGTTGGGCCAATCTGGCCTCAGTGTAACACGCCACTGCGGAGAGATCGACGACGCATAGCCCTTTGGTCGGTACCGAGGGAGTGATTTCAGTCGCCGGTCGGTGCTGGCATTATGTTAAAGAGGCGCCCGCCATTATACACGGTCTTAGACACGGGTGGGGAAAACATGGGCTTGTAATCGAGTATTGTCGACCTAATAATCAATCCTGCGGTGGCAGTCTTCTCTCAAGAGCCAGGATCGTCAACCCCTGGAGCTATTATGGCTTTATGGAGCGGGTTATCACAAGGCATTGACTCCCCCGCAGCTTATCTATGTGAGAGGGTTTCTTGGCTGTTTTACCCTGCTGCACTGCTGGAGGATCATCTTTGATAACCAATGGATGATAGCTAAGCATACCAGGGTCATCCTCTATTCTCAGCCACTACCCCACTATGATAGCGAAACGCTTTTCCGATTACTCTTGGGCCGAATATCGGCCGAATCGTCCAGATGATACGAACATACGCCTATTAAATCGTGACCTTTCAACCATACGTCCTAATAATTCAGGTTCATGCATCGCCCCTTCACTAGATACCGCGCGGTTAAGAAGATAGAAACAATATGTAGCCTACGGTCTGTAACTAGTAGAAATGGCCTGTCAATTGGCGCTGCACTCCGCTGATCGGCATTGAATGCGGAGTGTTCCTAACGCTGTTAGCCGCTGGGATTTAGGCCGTCAGGGGCACATGGCGCTAATAGGCTGTGATGCGTTGCGGCGGCTACACTTCGAGATAACCACTAAGTACTTTTGTTGCCATCAAATCAGTGTTCAAATCGACTCAAGCTTGCTAAATAGACAGCCTGCTACGCGCCGGGAAATCATACATCACCCAAGAATAGCATAGATACGCATCTATTCGAAACATTTCCTGTAGGAAAGCATCTCGCCATGCTTGCCATTCTGAGAACAATCTCCTGGCCTCAGGGCATAAATACAGACTTCTTTTCTCGATGATCTGGAAGTTAATCCCCTATAACTCACTATTATTGTCCATTCGCATTCTTGTTCTCGTTTTGTTAAGATCTTCGTCCAGGTTCCTTTGCCCAATACCATCCAAAATGGTTCGTGAACACAAGAATCCTCGCTATACTTATTCTACTGCCATAAGGTCTAATCCATGTATAGGGAGATGTGATCGGAACCGCCTACAGTGCGATAACCACAATGTACAATGTCATCCAGCAACTCAAAAAGGCCGAGCAGACCATGGACGCTATGCCCGAGCAGCTGAAATCGCTTTCAGGAAAGTTCGACCGCACTATTGCAATCCTCGAGGTCATCAAAAAGCAGAAAGAGCTGCACACCGAGATTGTCCAACAAAATGTGGTCGCCGTCACCGAAGACTGCAAAGTGCTCCAGTCATACATGGACCGACTGAGTGCTGAAATCAAGCACAGAAAAGTGCGCCAGTTATTCCATGCCCTCGTATCCGGTGAAGAAGACAAACAAGAGCTCGACGGCATTCTCAACAGCATCGAGCAGTCCAGAAACGGACTGCATACTTCAATCAGCGTCGCTCTCGTCAGCCTTGTCGGCGACATCAAGAAGGGTAGCTATGGCGTGTCTTTCAATGCCCTGATTAATACCAATAGGGGTTTCAGGAACGTCACGGGGGATGACCTGCAGCTTGTTAAGCAGCTCAATGGACGACAGCCAGACTCAGGTTAGTAGCTCCATTCTAACATTACTTGACAAAACTAATCAAATTGGTAGATGGCTACTTCAAGCTCAACACTGCCGACCTGGAGCAACTCGGCCTTACTGCCGGCGGATGCCAGCGGCAGAGTACATTCCATGATAACAAGACAAGGGGCAAGGCCACTGTTTACATTGACACATTCGCGAAGAAGGATGAGGTCGCAGTCCCAATGGACATGTACAACAATGAATTTGGTCCAGAGTTGCGTGTCGTCGCGGCTCACTTTGACCCTCATCTTGCCATGAAACTGTTCTCCTAATCATTGCTATATCTTTTCTACTTATATGTGAATGTTTTTTCTTCCTATTTTATTTACTGTTTATTTTGTTTTCTTCGTTTCGGGCTGGTCCCTGCATATAATTCTGTACCTGGCTTTTACATTTATGTTTAGACTTACAGTAAGACCTTACACGTGGTATAGCCATAGGCATGTATCTAGTAACAGTTCATTGATAACTATAGTATCATGCGCTCACTGCAAGTTGATGCAAGCAGCAGACATCATATTTCCTAAGCATATCAATATTCACATTATCACAGATACTTATGCCACTCCGCATAGCACATAGCACACTAATAGAATCATTTGCAACATCTCCACCCAGAAAATACCAACTAGTATCTACACCAGGTCACGAAAATATTCCATAGTAGGCCAGCAGTCGTGCAAGTGTAACAACAAGGCTCTCATCAATTGTACACAGTTATAATATGCTTACAATTATAATACTAAATAGCACCATACCAAATCCATCATAAATTCACATGTACAATTACATACTATTCAAGAATCGAAACCATCAAATAAACCTCTACAACTTATACCGACCTTTATCACAAATATGCTCTCCTCATATTAATTAGTATTAAATAAACTGCTAAACCCACACACTCCAGGGACCATAAGTCTAGCATTTATCCTTGATAGATGAACCATAATTATACTGAAATGGAGATAGGCAGAGTCACATTCAAATATTTATCCGTGACTATCTTCCTCTCTTTGGATAGTATTATTAATAATGCAATCTGCATAATAAATAGTCCCTGGTATTATACCGGCTAAGAAATCAACCATCTACCGACATATCCCCAGAATATTAATGCAATGTAATGCACTCCTCACCCACACACTCTGCAGTAAACACAACATCCAATACATCATATGATCATATGACCCGCCACAATCAAATCCAACCAAAATACCACCTCCCGTCCCCACCCAATCCAACCAATAGATCCAATCCCACCCGCATGAGCATAGCAACATCTGCATTAGCATTAGCACCCAAACCCATGACCTAACCTACCTAACCTACCTAACCAATATCAGCATATCAGCTTCCGCCGGAGAAGTTCTCCGCAAAGCTTACATCCAGTTATCTTCATTCATCATCCCGTCATTCGGGAAGAAACAATTCAACGAATTAAATCAAGTGATTGATGTGGCGATGTGTACATTAGTTTTGGGCTTTTTGCTCCACTTGCCTAGCCCTTAGCAGAGCCCGAGCGGGATCTCGTTTTGTTTCTTTCTTTTCTTTCTTTCTTTTTACGGTTTAGTATTATTGGATTGGATGTTATCCGCTAGACTGATTTGTCGGGGGAGAGGCCGAGCCCTAGTTTTTTGTTTTTGTTTATTTTTTAGGTCACTGTTCCGGTCACAAGGTTTCTTGCCCCGCACTACCACTATTGCTATCTTATATTGCATGTCATAATTCATTGCAGTCACGTATATACTCTAATGCATCAAATCCCGCACGCTAGTAAATTAAATAACCAATACACAAAACATACGAGTAATCTACGACAGGAATTCGCGCTCTATGGCCCGTTCTAGTTTATCTGCTGCCAGTTAGCATCATACTTGGCTAGTAATCGGAGGATGTACCCATGATGCCCTGTATCGCTTCAAAGGCGATCGCGTAGTTCGCCAGACACTTGATGATCAAGCGGAGGTTGTGGTAGAGCTCGTTCCGGAAGTCGGATAAAGATGCCGCGTCTAGCAGGGACACACTGTCTGGGCCGGCGGTCTGGATGGCCCGCGCCTTCAGACTGAGCATTAGCATGGCATAGCTGGACTGCATGCCGCAGCACACGACCGTCGGCATGGTCCGGGGCAGTTCGAGCCCGGCGTTTCCGTAGGCGTAGTTTGTGCTTGTTGGATTCTCGCTAGTATGTTTTGGATGTACGAGGTTATCGAGTAATGTGACTATGTTAAGCGCTGCGTGCAGGCAGAACTTTGAGGATGCGGCGGAGGAAAAGGGCAACTGGAGCCCGCGTATACGGGAGAGGAGAGACACGTCGCTGACGAGGATAGGGTTACTGTTCAGCTCTGACAATATGTCCATTTTGTTGAGGTTCGTGGGTGTTTCGGAGTCGGCGTTGGAGTCTGCTCCAGACATGATGTCTTGGAATGCGCACAGCCGGTGGAGTTTGATTCGAGCACTGAACAGTTAGTTAGGCGTCCTGTCCGCCGGGTTGGGTAAGGTTACGTGTTCAGCTTGATTTCTGCAAAATCCTTCATCGTCTTGGAGGCCATTGATTCGATGGACGCCGCTTCGGGTGCCATTTGAGAGACGGGCGGCGCCTCTCGACACCGGAATAAAAGGGAGGATATCTGTTTATCGAGCTCGACCATCCTCTTTGAAACCCAAGTTGTATCATCGCTGTCTGCTGTCCGCTCGAGGTCAAGGGCGTACGTAGATGATTCGACAAGGATTTGTTGGGCCTCGATCATGAGTTTCCACCCCTTATCTGTGAGTATTTCTCCCGGTTTTTGAATGGATGACTCACCTCAGGATAAGGTATAACAACCCATGGATCATACAGATCGAATGCTGGGGCCTTGACAAATGAGTTACTTGAATATGTCGGATAAGGGGTTACACGAACCGTCCCACTAACAGCCGACGCTTGACATGCAGTCATGTACTTTGCAACATTAGCAAGTCCCGAAAGTATAACGCCCGGAGACCAACCGTCATCCACCAGACTCGTCTTCTGGAATCTGCAAATCCGTCCTCTTCTACCGCCTCGTGCAAAGCCATGCTCATTGCCAGTGCGACAGACTGGTTTGCTCGCTGCAGCATATTATCCAGACTTCCTTTCTGGACATACTCGTAGACACTCAGTAGCGTTAATGCTATTACGCCTTCCAAAGATACTTCCACTCCTGGATGAAACTGTTTGCGTTGGAGGCTTCTCAATCCATCTTCTGAAGCCCGCGGGTTCTGGGTAATGCTAAGTAGCTCGTAGTCTTTTTCGATGACGCCGAGTGCAGTCTGGGCGAAACAGTGCGCGTAGTCCCTCCGCCGCTTCACATACTCTGCCCGCCGGGGGTCTGACTCGTTGGGATGTGGGATCAAAGCCAGGAGAGCAGAAATAGCTAGGCTAAGAGGGCTCGTCGGTTCAAACGTAGGTGGTCCTTTCGGTAAAGGACGACTAGATATCGGCAGGCGTGCAGGTGGTGGTAGGATAGGGAAGTACATGTGGATGAAAACGTAATAAGCGTCCAATCTAGATTCGTCAACAACCAGCTGGGCATGCCTGATCCAGTGGGAGCTCACATATCCTCATTGCTGCCATACAGCCGCACTGGGTTTGATTCGGGCCCTGGCCGATCCGAAGTAGCCTCGTTCTGATTTGTGCCGAAGATCGAGTCAAATATGGAGTCGATCTCTGCAAATGGCATTTCCACGCTCCGCAGTCCTGCCCCTTGGCCACACAGTCCCCCCAGCTGATTGAACCACTCTAAAAAGACAGTCAGATATGTTTGGTTCTGTCATGGGACAGGGTAAGACGACGAACCCTCACCTGAAGGAGGCGTCATTTCTGCAGTCCTGCAGGTGTCAACTAGGAAGTTTGGCTCCTCCATAAACGGTGTATCTGGTGTACTGATTGTTACAGTACATTTACGCTTTCTAGAAGAACAATATCGCGGTCCTCCTCGTTGACTGGGAACGTAAGAGCAAGACCTCCTTTTAGTGACACAGTTGGCACACTCAGTCCGACCATCACAGCGTATGCGCAAGGCACGACTATAAAAAGTCATTCAGTCAATCATCTAACCCTCGTCTATCAGAAACGCACCAAGAAAGACAGGCAAGTTTCACCGGAGGCTGGTTGAACCTCCGGCTAATCGGATTCCTATACTCAGGATCGGCGATCATAGCACAAATCCCGGTCTATATTAAAAAACGATAGAAAAGGCAAGGACCATACAACCATACACCGTCCTGCAGAAAAAGGGGGGTTTTCCGCGTGGCATGTTAAGGTTTTGTATCGGCCGACCAAGAAAATCCAAATCCCGATGAGGGTAAGCGAATCCCGACTTGATGTCAGTCAACCATACAATCAAGTGGTCCATGTGGTGGAGCTTTGATGCCACTTGGCTTGGCAACGGGTATGGCTTCGATGATCCGGCATCAGCCGAGCACAAAATAGGATCTTGCAGATCGGCTCGTGTGTCTTTTTTCACTGGTGGAGTCACTATCCGGTGTTTGCTTTTCTATTTTTGCTCTCCTTTTTTTTTTCTTTTTTTCCCTTGTTGTTTTGCTGGTGTCACTCAAAAAGTTTGATTACTCGCCTAAAGTTGGTCCGTTCTTTGTCTTCAGCCGGTTTCTGACTCGCTATGGAGACAACTGATAAAGAATAGGGGTCCATATAAGGCTCCGTTGGTTGGATCCGCCAAATGCTAATATTACGGGCTACATATTCTTTCGGAAATCCTTCATCCGGGCAGGATCTCGCACTGTTGTCCCCTTGGAGAAATCAAAAAGTGATTCACCGGTTTCATGTTGTCCCACGTCGCACTCGGCGCCAATCTCGCTCCTTTGCACCGACGAAAGAATTCTGCAGTTGCCAGTCGGAGCTCCATCCAAGCTAGATGAAGTCCTAGGCAGATCCTAGCCCCACTACCAAAAGGAGAAAAGCTCCTCTTGGCGAGCTCACCAGCTGCAAGCCAGCGAGTCATGTCGAAACGTTCGGGATCTGGATAGACTTCTTCATCCCGATGGATCGAGAAGCTTTGAGTACTCACAGTGACCCCTGGCGGAATGAAGTACCCACGGAACGTTGCTCCGCCCTCGGGAGCTTCCCGGGGTAACGCCCCGGGAGCTGCACCATACAGTCGCAAAGCTTCCATGATCACTGCATTCAGTAGGGGTAGCTCTTCCAATGCAGCGTCACTAAAATTGCTGCCGAGACTGTTGACTTCTTCTTCTAATGCACGCTGCAACTTTGGCTGTGTTAATACTGCCCATACTAAATAAGTCAATGTGACTGCCGTTGTATCTGACCCGGCAACAATAAGGTTTCCAGCTTCTAATACCACTTCCTCTTCGGTCACCGAGCCGTCACTTTTATCGGACTCGTGCACCATTCCAGAGAAAATGTTAAGATTTTCGCTGTTCATTCGACTGTTGATTATTGCCCGCTGACCATACTGGAAGAGAAAGTCGTTTGCGCGAAACATAGCTCGTAAGGAAGGGAAAGGAAGGTGTCGACCAAGCCATGCGAGCAATGGAAGCTCTGCCCCAATCCCGGAGACCATAGTCGCAGACTCCAATACATGTATATATTCATTTTTCTAAGAGAAAAGAGGGTTAGCAATACTGGGTGTAAGATCACCCGTTATGGCATTTACCTTCCCGAATTGAAGCATATTGAACGGTTCTCCGAACATCAGATGCCCGCTCACATCTGTGGCCAGAAATGTCCACCATTTAAGTATGTCTGCTTTCCCGTTCATTTCTAAATCCCGCTGGATCTGGGATACTGCCAATTCAACCTTGTCTTTTACGACTGGCTCCCAAACACGACGCAATTCTGATTTTGAGAACGGTCGGGATAATAACTTTCTCCGAGTGGCATGTTGTTTGGGATCTCTCATTGTAAAGACACCCGGTCTTTTAGAAGGTACGAACTTTTCGTACCAATCACTCTTGAGAAACGGAGTCCCCATGCGGTGTATTCCCCTAAACTCCGCAAGCGAAGAAACATCAACTTCATCGGGAGCAATGCGAACAATTGGCCCATATACCCGGTGTAGTTCATGGACAAAATACATCCGTTTCCCGGTAAGGATTGCGAGCTTCAAAGGTAATCTAGTCACATTGCTGTATAACGGGCCTGGTATGCGTCGGAGTGGGGATGCGAACGCTCTATACAGAGACTGATATGGCAATGACCGATACGTCAACGACTCGACAAACATTGTGTTACCGTCAAAATCACAAGTTAGGAAGTCATACCTGTACAAGCCAAACGGCGATTAAAAGTCCTATATAGACCAACCAATTCATCTTGCCTACGTAACAACAAATCCGTTCGATTCAACAATAGAATGTTGTCTAGGTCGGATCAAGAACAGTCATCGCTGGGATCTCATAGCCCTGAAATTGAGCCTCATCACTCGTGAGAGCAAGTCTGTCTTGACTAAGCGGGTGTCAAGGTGCTATCCAAAGCCGATGCAGACGGGAATGTGGGGAAGATTCAGTATCATACGAAGGCCCATTCGCGAACAAGTCAACCGAGCAACGCGGGGTTTGACTAAAGTGAAGGGGATCATGCCATATCCCAGAGATCCCATCCGTTAATCCGGCTCAGAGCAAGGTATTTACTCCGGTCGGGATTTGTCCGCCCCATTTCGCGCGTCGGGGAGAGATGATGCGAAAGTGACGATTCGTAACGTGTCAGATTTTCGAGAAATCTCGCGGGGTGATCAGCTGACCCAGACATGTTCACAGTTCACAGGGTTCATCCTTTTTAAATTAATTTGCCATGGTCTAGGCTTCTTCGCTAATATCAATGGGTATTGCGGGGATTTGGGGGCCGAAATTTCAACGTTACTCCCTGTAGAACTTGGATGTTGCTCCAAGTATATACATAGGTATATATATACTAGTATACATTTACACAAAATATATAGTATAGTATCGTACCACCACAAAGTCTAAAATGTCTTGCGACTAATAATATCTTATCTATAATTTGTTTCTATTAAGACAACAGCCACGACAATGATTGGCCCATGCCAGGGCTAGGACCCTGCAAACAACCAATGAAATAAAGACATGCAGCATAGCCTCAGCATGACCATATCAAACATAAAAGCCCGCCAAGAATGAAAAGTTCAAACCCCGAGAGCTCTACACAGCAATAAACGGCGCAAAGCTTACCCTGGCACCATAAAGCCCAAAAAGTTAAAATAACAATGATCGATTTTTCCGCAATAATACTTACATGTGACCTGTCACCTATCCAGCAAATTTTCGAAAACCCCAAACCCTAAATATGCCTCAAAATCCCGAACCCTAAAACCCAAAGCGAACGACAGGTCCCATCGTCCTGTTTTTCCACGGTAGAAAGCGGAAGAAGTTCGAACTAGGGATGTGAAATCGCAATTGATATCGAAGACGGAAGACATCGTCCTCGGTAGTTTGCCCGTTATTGACGATCGTGAAGATCTTTCACCGCATTGACACGGCACGGAGGCGATCTCCCTTCCAAATTTATCCTATTTGCGAACTCGTGAACTAGTTTCTTAATCAAAGGCACTATAGCCGACTAAGGGGTTTGCTGCAGATCATTTAAGGGATGGTGTGTTCATGTGGGATTGGTTGAGGCGTGATCGATGTGTTGGACTCAGTTTTGAGGCTCGTGTCGAGGCGACTAGTTTGTAGGTAAGGTTCTTGTCAACTGAATAGGTTCGGATTAGTACAACTGGATGTAGCACGGTGAGATTCATGTCAAGTCATTATTTGTCTTCATTTATTCCTCCCAATATAATCACAAGAAAGATAAGATAGAAAAGTGGTATATGTACAGTACATGTTGTACACAAAAAGATCCAGGGATAGACCGTTCACCCTGCAATCTAGTCAAAGAAAGAGCCAAGGGTATGGATATCAATATAACGTCATAAACAAGAAGTGAGCCTCCCAGTGCAAAGAGAAGAAGGGGCAGACATGAGTAGAGAAGAATAAAGAAAGATATTAAATAGAAATGAATATGTAAAAGGTAAGAGAGAGCGTGCAATAAGCGTTCGACATTATTTTCGAGGGCATCAAGGATAGGTATTGTTTTGTTTTGTTTTGTTTTTTTTTTTGTTCGAGGATCGGAGTCTCAACGCATTGAATGTGGACTACCTCCCCCACATCCTGGACCCTGGATCTTGGCCCTTTCCAATGGAATCTTTGCTCGACCGGTCGCTGCTGGCTTCCCCTTCGGCTGGGAAGGCGGGCTCGGATGTGATTTCGATGGTGGTATGCTGATACACCTTGCCTAGAGGTACCAATTCCATTCCTGTAGGCTGCACAATGTTATCGGTAGATCCCTCGCGCACTGTGTGACCGAACTCATCATCGTCCTCACGGTGTCGATGCGTGCGCAAAACGCTAATATCGGCGCGGTTTTGCCTGCCTTCTGCGGCAGTGATCGTTGTGAGATGATCCGTTTTCCGGTTTTTGCTGCTGGCGAAGCGGTTGTAACTGCGGTCGCGACTCGGTTCAGATTCGAGAATGAGGTTCTTACGGGTGAGTGTGTAAAGAAGCACGTCGACCAGACCCGAACTTGTAATCACAGCACCGGCGACACAGAAATAGGCGATACTTGGCGTCTGACCTTGAGCAGTTGCCATTCGCCCCGCTGCAAGAGGTAAAGACAACACAATGTATGCAATCGGATAGATAACCATGTATCCGATAACACGTCGCAAACGCTTAAGACTTTCCGTATGACTGCTTCCAAGAATCGCCGACTGCTTGATTCGCACCCGAAGTTGGAACCACATGATAGCATAAAGACAGACGGTCCCGAACTCGGCCACGAAAATCCAGATATAATGGGTCCATAAACGGATCGGTTCATACTCTTCGCTAATCCAGCACTGATGATTCATTGTTAGTTACGCAGTTCTATGTCAACACGGATGGGGGTATTCTTACCCATGCACCCGACGGAATGAAGACATATCGTCCATGAGATGCAAGTGGAATAATGACCAACACAGCCACGAAAATCCAAAGTCCAACCACACCAGAGACGAAGACTCGGTGGCTCAATTTGTGGCCCATAGCGACCAGAAGGAAAGTGTGAATGGCGATGGCTAGCACAAACAACCCACTGGATGGATCTCCAATTTGGAGCCAAAATCCTTGGAGAAAACAGGCTGCGGAGGATGCTTCTATTTTGTTCTCCGTAATCCATTTCAGACAGATTAAAAATGCCAGGGATTGTTGCAGATCGGCCAAGACGAGATTATAAATAAGAACGATATACTGATTGTAACCGATGTAGCGTGCGTAGTTTGAGCGCCAAAAAACAAGTCGATAGGTGACGAATAATATTAATGCTAGCGTGGCAAGGAACGAGAGAAAGGCCATGACAGTAACTGCGATAAGACCTTTGCGCTGAGCGCTGGGTAGAGGATCAATATCCATCGTAGGGCCGCCTTCGGTATAGGCCAGTCGCCGTGCGAGGGAATTGCCTTGCTCATCCTGACTGGCCAGCACACTTAAAACCTGAACAAGACTCATTGTCGATTGGTCTTTTAGAAACAAGAATCCCGACTATGCTGTGATCATTCTTCGTGGTAAAAGAGGCGTTACGGTCAAGGTCCAGGGTAGGGCGGGATAGATCGTGATAAGTCTAAAAAAAAAAAAAGGAAGAATAAAGGAAAATAATAAGAAAATATAAGAAAATATAAAAAGGAAAGAAAACAACCACCCTGGCGAGACACTGATTTTCCCGATTGATCTAATATGTAAATCTTTAGAATTGCGAATTACAAAGATTCATTAGAAAAGCGGAGATATATCAAGTATGTCCGTTAACTCAGGGGGGTTTATCCTATGAGAATTGTTCAGGTCTAACTATGAAAATGAGGGAAAAGAGGGGAAGGTGGGAAGGGAGAGCCACACTGGGCGGAGAGAGTTGGAAATTTTTATTTTTATTTTTATTTGTCTTTCAACCAAAGTACTAATTCGAGGAATAGAGCAAAAACTACCGGCATGTGTGAGTGGATTTGTGGAGTGGCACTTCTTCCGTAGGCCGCGCAAAGCTTTTATTAAACTCTGAAGGGATTAGTTATCTCCGCCTCGACCAACAATGCCATGGGTCAAGGACTTATGAAAGGGATCGACTCCACAAATTTTCAAAGCTAAGGAGTAGTAGGCTCATGACTTGAACTAGAAAAGGCCAATACAAAGGGGGGGCTACATCTGGGACGATCAAGGTACTCCGTCGTTGTTACTATGATGAAGTAATAAGAAACACAAATTCAAACCTAATGGCTATGGAAAATGTGGTTCCTGAAACTTTAGACACGAGACGCCAAGGGAAGGATTTAGATGAACGTGATTTCGAACTGCGGGGGACGGTGCCCTAAGAGAAAATCTGTGTAGTGACGTCCTGGGGGGTATTTCTATATGAGGCTACGGGGTTTGTGGACAAAGGGAAAGATTATATTAAAAAAGCCGTTAGACCAAAAGGTCCCAAACAGCCGTTGTCTGCAATTCGCCGCAGCTGCAGGGGTAGAATTGGGCCCATTACAGCAGAAAGTGGACTCCGAAAAACCATAGGCAGAAAGGTATTATTATGTATGGCAAATCACGAAACAGGAGTAGTTCGGTGTTGCCACCTATCCATAGAGTAGACACACAGACACCAACTTGGAAAATTAGCTGCATGCGTAGTGCCAACAATGGTACTTGGCAAATGATGGAAAAACCACAGGAACTAATAACTCCACAAATTTTGCAGCGTAGAGAAATGACAACGTTGCCGCCTTTGTTTTCTTCTTTTTTTCTTTCTTTCTCAAACGAGAGATGAGACTTTCCATGGACTCGAAAAAAAAAAAAAAAAAAAAAAAAAAAAAAAAAGGAAACAGAACCTTCACGAGAAATGACACTAGTCTCGCCGAGACTGAAAAGAGACAATTCCAGAAACTCCAACCGTCCCAAGAGACCCGCTTTGTCGATCGTTGTGGATAATGAGTACCGGAGGTTCCACTGAGAACGGGGCGTTCTGTGTAATGATGGACTGCTATTCCGTGCGGTAGGGTAAGGTAAAAAAAGAAAAGAAAAAAGACCCAAGTACAGAGAATGATCTTCGTTCCTCTCTGCCTATAACCTTCCTGCTTCCAGTAGGTGTTGGCCATGAACTTCTGAACCATTGGATATGCTTTTTCTAAGTGCGGCTCGGTTTAGTCCGAGCGTGCATACTGACCAAGGTTCTGGGTAAGAGATCTATCTCATCGACCGCGGACAATATCCGTAACCAAATATTTAAGATGAATATGTAGAAAATCCGTTACATAGCGCTGTAGCTAGTCTCGACGTATGGAGCACACCGGGTTGTTCATGACTCGGAATCCGGAACCTCAGAGCAAATCAATTGCCAGACCTTCAAAAGAGTTCTTTGCACGTAGTCCACTTGTCATCAAAAAACCTGTACGCAGCGTAAGAAGTGAACCACACTTTGAGACAAATTCTAATCTCCCAGACATGTTCTGTACTAGCATACTGTAGCGCATGCAATAGTACCCCACATCTGCAGTCGACGATCGTTTGTTGGTTATTGTATAGGATGAACAGTAGTGTAGTATGTCGCAGTGTACAGTAAACTTTTATTGAATGATAGTTTACATGGCAAACTCCTCATAAATGAGATCGCATGTGATGATAGACTCATTCGACGATACTGTCCACTATGGCGACGGGGACGATGAGGCTCCTATTAAGGTCAAAGCAATCATACCCAAAAAGATGAGATCAAAACATCAACAAGCAAGAGTATAGGGAAATGAGAAAGAGGGAGAACAAAGGGAGGCTCAGCCAAGTTGGATCCATAGAGTGGACAATATTGCTTGTTGATGCTTAAATCGGCTTGTTCCTCTCTTTGTCCATTGCCGCGTGACAGGTCACCATCCTTCAATAGGTTTAGTTGGTTTCTAGCCCTGGAGGCTTTTTCGGCCCCTTTCCCTTTTTGGGAACGGGATCACGGGGTGGGTTTGTTTTCTTTTGATCCTTTTAGAACCCTCAGTCATCCCAGTTTTATGCCTCACCTTCTGTTTCGGGCTTAGTCTTCAATCCCCTTTCTTTGTCATCTTCCATCATCTTCATCACCGTCACCAGAACAATCATCAGCCTTTTTTTATCCAAGTGTGGCTACCATTCGCACCTGCTCATTTCATCAATGATTCAAATTAATTCATTCTTACCCACATCTTTTTTATTATTTTTATTTATTATTATCATTATTTTATTTCGCTGTGAATCAGTGGCTGCCTGTCATGAGTAAGGCATGCTAGAACTTTGGTTCTAGTACAGCCTCGCTGTCATTGCTGTGGAGACTCATCATCTTGTCTGTGATAGGTGAGAGATATTAGACAATTAGCCCAACCACTTAATTATTAATTCTCCATGCACTGGTTTAACTTCGGCTAACGTACTCGACACAGAAGCTATGTTATTAGTACTTAACCCTATAGCCTAAACCTCCACTATCTGTTAAAAGTTTTTCGGTGCCCCTTAAGAGGCATGTTTTCGTCTTGCTCCGCGACGTCACATTTAAATATGATCGCCACATGGCCACACGGAGCACTACCTTAGGCGAGACATAGAAGTACAACACCTTTAATAATAGCGTGTAGATCGGTCATATCGATGGACTGCAGGGACCTCGGCATCCCGTCCTTGCCGAGTATCCGTGGCTTAGCATTTCCTGCGATGACTGCGTGTGTGAAAGTTTCGGGTTCACGATGCGATCTCGGGGAATGGTTATTGCCGCGTTGTTGCTGCAGATGAGAATAGTGTTGGCGCTCATTATTTCCTAGCTTAGGGCGAACCTAATTCGAATCGCTAGAACCTAGAGCTCCGGTCGGTGTCAGCCACAGACGCCATAGTCCAGGCAACAGAACTCAAAACCTTGCTCAAGCTTCTAATGTAACCCTCCAAGAAGGGACCGGGTCTTGGCTGTTTCCTTCCGCCAATTTCGTTCAATCACCGCTCATAGCGTCGACACATCCATTATGCTTTACAGGAGGGATTTTATTCGATACCAGCAGCTCCACAGCTACTAGTTTGTCCAGGCCGTGTTTTGCTGGTGACAAAGACATTATTCACCGGCAAGTTCCCGTATGCTGCAGCTCTATTGTTAGGAAACACTCTGATAGGGTTTTGAGCAAATCTTGCACCCCGCGCAAACCCCTTATACTAGTAGATGGATCTGGAAGGAAATGCGAGCTTGTTGTGCAACAGTCTGACCACTTTCGGATGTCTATCCGAGGGATACACAGCATATCCTTGTTTTGAGCACTAACCGATCAGCCGGTAGAGGTGTTTGTGATACTCTTCTGGAAAAATGAACATTCCTAAAGCATGTGGCGAACTTACGGTACACCTATCTATCAAGCAGATGGCAAGAGCACGCTAAGATGTGCTACTCTCGTTGCTTCACCGGTCACCATCCTTTCTAGTACGGTGGCAAATGCGAATTCCCATGTCAAGCTTGATGACTGCTTTGCTGCACTTTCGCCTCGAAGGGCTAGGTATTTGATATTACTCTGTCGATCCATCATATTGACCGGGCAAATGCGGAAGTCAGATGGACTATCCTGAAAATCGGGCATTCGTCGGGGCTAATCGGAAGCTACCCGGTGTTATACTGTACTACAGGCATATGGAGCTGATTGCCTGCATGTAGGATCTGTACCAGGCTTCTAGGAGATACTGAGCCGTCATACAGTTCCACAGGCAGCGATCCTTATCCTGTTCAACAATTCACCAACAATCCACCAGGGGTGGCTCATCAGCTCAACAGTGCGTGACAAATCCACGATGCACGCTAAGACTTGACGTAGTATCTCGATTTCCCGAGTTGAATTTTCTTCCTGTATGAGCCGCTAACCAACCAACCCCTGAGGACGGTCTGATCGGTCCCATGGATGCATCAGCCTTGGCGCCCCATCTATTCAAGCTGTCCCAAACCACCGGGATTGTATGACTATAGTAGATAATGTGCACGAAACTGTACCTAGGTAGGGCATCACGATCAACATCTATGTTTCTCCTTTATTATTATTAATAATATTATTATTATTATCATTATTTCCAGATTAACAAGAACATGCCGAGTGCAGAGTGCAGTCACCTGGAATACTCCGAGTATATCGGTAAAACCCCGAGAAGGCGGGCCCGCTCGGTCTCCATCGTTCTCGTGGGATGGATCCTCGCTAAGAGATTTTCGCTTGGATATCCCATCCGAAAAGTCTTCAGCTTTCTCCCCCGGGCACAAACCTGGTTCGATCTCGGCAGGGAGACCGAAGAGATCTACAGTACCTGAATATTCGACCAGACAATTCAGTCATGAACTAATATATCATATAATTACAAACAACAGCAACAAGCAAGCAACTCTGTAGAATGTACTAGGTAAGAATATCCCTGCGCAGATCCATATCCATGTGGTCTCCACGTGCAAGTCAATAAACTAAGTGTAAGCGTAATTGTGAATAAGTTACTAACAATGGAATGATGCAGAATTTCCCTCGGGAAATTTACGAGAACAATTCAATCCAGTTGCATACAGTATACTAACTACCCTATAAGAAATACAGTGCAACCCCGTCTACACTTACAGCCTTGATCAAATCTACCCACAAAATGGAGAATTATATCACAATCTACTCTACCTTTTTTTTTTTTTTTTTTAAAAGGATTCTTTTATTATAAACCAATCAATCTT